>JAILXH010060455.1:33747-47743 GCA_023558415.1 Piaractus mesopotamicus | reverse complement strand
GAACAACACATGCTTACAAAAGGAGCCTTTGTTGGGGGGGGGGGGTATGCAGCGTGGAGATAAACACAGGTGGATACATTTATGCAAATGCAAATATTAGCACATGATAATAATGCTGGGAACAACATCAAAGGATCAAAAGGCTCTATCAGTAAATGTAATTATTTTATGCTAATTTTACATTTAAAATAATGTTGCATTGGTACGAAAATATCATTGCGTATTGAATTATTAGATGGAAATATTGGGGTGTCCATAACACAAAAATGTCACATCAAAAATGTGACATCTGTAACAAAAAAATGTCATGTCTGTAACATAAAAATGGCACATCTACAGCACAAAACTGTCACATCTAAAAGACAAAAATGTCATATCTGTAACATAAAAATGTCATACATGTAATGCAATAATGTGATACTCATAACGTAACGTCACATCCATAATGTAAAAATGTCATATCCATAACACAAAAACATAATTTCCAGAATGCAAAATGTCATACCTGTAATGCAAACATTTATCTACAACACAAAAATTAATTCAAAAATGCAAAAATGTGATATCCATCTGTAACAAAAAAGTCATATTTTTCATGCAAAAATTTTATATCTAACAAAAAAAAGTCAAATCCATAATGAAAAAATATGTCTGTAGCACTTCTATAATGAAATCTTTCAAAATCCACGATGCAAAAATGTCACATTCATACAGAGTCACATCTATGACACAAAAATGTCACATCTATAATGCAAAAAAGTCACAATAGTAATGCAAAACTCCACATTCTTTACACAGGTGCCCTTCTGCCCTAAGAACTTCACACAAGTCATATCCATCATACAAAAATGTCAAATCTGTAATACAAAAATGGTGCTTCCATAATGCAAATATTTCACTACACTACATAGAACTGTCACATTCACAATGAAAAAATGTCACACCTGTATTGCAAAAAAAACATATGGATGCAACAATTTTACAGACACTACGCAAAAGAGTTTGTAGAAAATGTGCAGCCTTCCAAACAAAATGCAGACAAAATGTCATTTATTTGTAATGTATAAACAAATATCTGACTTTTTAATATTTATCCGCGTTCGCGACAAAAGGTTACCTGATAATATATGCGGACTGGCTCACTGGTGTTAAACCTGAGACATTTTGTAAGTCTATCAAGTCATCAAGCTTCTTTTTTTACCCACAAACACATGAAACAGCATGTGCTCTTGTTTCTGCGGTAACTGCTCAGTGGTTATTGTTCTTTCTTAAAGGTCTGGTCTCATGAATCATGTTTTTCACCCCAGCAGGAGCTGGAATGTAAATGCTGACAAAAAGACACAAATGCAGATTTAACGGAAGGCTCACATGGCTTGTGTGTTGTTTACCATAATACAGGCCACAAATGTGTAATGTTCTACAGTGTTATTCACGTGGCTACATGAAGAACGCTGGATGAGCTGGTTTGGAAAATACTTCAATAATTAGACCTCTTTACTATACTTAGTTTTTTATGTAAGTATATCGCTTTTTATGTAAGTATTATTCTGGAAGACTTGTACTTGACTAAAGTAGTGACACTGAATACTTGGACTCTTACTCAATTACATTTCCAAGAGAAAAAAAACACTTTGTATTTCTTACATTTTTATTTAGACCTTCAAAGTACTCGCTACGAGATTTTTGTTTTCTTTTGCCAGCTGTTGAGTTCCCTTGCATTTGAATATATTGTTTTACTCAAAAAATCAATGTAAAATAAGATTCCAGAAACTGTGCTGATTAACCTCTGCACCACATACCACAAAATAAACTTTGAATGTATTTGTTAAAACATTTACTTTGTACTTTTGAGCATTTTAAATAGACACTTTTTACTACATGCAATTTCTGCATATAGTAAACCATTGAGATGCAAGTCATTTAGAGTGGTTTGATGTGAAACAGTTTGTAGAGAAACTGACCAACTCATATCTTCTTCACAGTAGTAGGTAGGAACCAGGGCTCACAAACCTTCATGTTTCTTATGAATTTTTATACGTAATCTTGATAACGATAGTGATAAATCTGAAAAAGTAAATTTTCTTTGTTTACTATTTTGCTTTACAACACCCAGCATGTATCACTCCATCCTGCAAAATTACACCAAAATCTCAGTGCAAAACTATCAAACAATGTCTCAGGCAACAGAAAGTGTACTCATAACCTGAGTGACTTACTGACTCACTGACAGAGTGACTGACTCAGAAAACGAATGTCTGACTGACTTACTAACTGAATGACAGACTTAATGAATGACTGGCTCATTGACTAAATGACAGACTCAGTGACTCGTTTACTTAATGATGAACTCAGAATTACTGACTGAAATGACTGATTTATTGGCTGACTGCATCAGAAGAACCAACTAAAGGATTGGAAAGGATTTACTGACTGGCTGTTTTGCTTAGTGACTTACTGACTGGCTCACTGACTGTGTGACAGACTGACTGACTCATTGGATCAATAACTGACTCACTGAAAGACTGGCTCACTAAATGAATGACTGACTCTGACAAAATGACTGGCTCATTGACTAAATGACTGACAGACTCAGTGACTTGTTTACTTAATGATGAACTAAGAATTATTTACTGACTGAAATGACTGATTTATTGGCTGACTGCATTAGAACAACTAACTGACTGACTGACTGACTGACTGGCTCATGAAAGGACATACTGACTGGCTTACTTAGTGACTTACTTACTGACTGACTGAATGTCTGGCTGACTAAAGGACTTGCTGATTAAAATCCTGGCTCACTAACAGACTTACTGACTGGCTCACTGAGTGAGTGACTCACTGATTGTGTGACTGACTGACTGACTCATCGGCTCAGTAACTGACCCAGTGAAAGACTGCCTCACTAACTGAATGACTGACTTACTCTCAGACTAAATGACTGGCTCACTGCTGAATGACTGACTCCCAGACTAAATGACTGGCTCACTGCTGCATGACTCGCTCACTGCTGAATGACTCATTGCTTTATTGCGCAGGTTATTTTGTGCCATTAGGAAGCTCCAAATGAAGCACTTTGAGTACCAAGCTGAACCTAATCATTTAAGTGTCTGCGTGAACTAGCTAAGGCTCTTGTTGTACTGTAATAGCTCGCAATTTGCACACATTAGACAGAACATCGAAACATGCTGTACTGTAGAGAAATGCAGTCTCCTACATGGGTGGTGTATGAAACACTTGGGTAGCAATTACCTCCAAATGTAAAGCATGTTCTTGTGTAGAGACTGTACTTTCTTGGTCTGCTATTACGGCTATTATCTCACCAGCAGGAGGCAGTAAAACACAGCTTGGTGCTGGATGTTGACCTACCACAGAGCCACTCTGAGGCCTGATCATGATGTGAAGGAACATTCACAAGGGCCAGTGCAGGAAAGAACAGGCAAGGAAATGATGACGCACATTTGTGTAAGAGTTTAAGCATTGATAAGGCACAATTATTTACTGCAAAATACCAAAACATCTTTCATGAGATCACAAAAAAGCTAAGCTACAGATTAGCTCTTTAATGTAAAATAACAGTTTAAGATATAAGCTATAAATGGCAAAAACAAAATATTCATCCAATAGCACTACAGCTTGGAATGGTCTAAACACAAAAGCAGCAAATTAAAGACCAAAAACGCAGCTTGATAAGACGAACGCAGCGAGAGTGACAATACCCTCATTTATCATTACCACAATCACAAACCTACTAATTAAAAATGTGTTATGCAAATACGTTCTTGCAAGAGCAAAATTACCCGTTGAAAACACTTTTCAAAACAGGGTGGTAGGCACAAGTGATATAAATTATGATACTGTAGCGCTACTACAGTAATCAGTTTAAGTTTACAGTAATAATACATCTCAAGGCACACTGGAAATCAATCAGGCTGATCACAAAAACGTGAACACAAACACACACATTTGAAATGTTCAACGATACTGTGGAACTCTAATCTTGTAGTGCTTCATTAGAAACAATTGGCAAAAAATGGCATTAATCAGTTGACTTATTCGTGCTCCGCCCACAAACCCCTTCTTAATAGCGAATTCAGCTACTTAGTGAAATCTCCGTAGAAAAGCACTGCCAACTGAATGGGGTGCTCTGGAGCAGCTGCACACGAGCCTAAGATAACAATGACCAATGCCAAGTGTTGGCAAGAGGGTTATAAAGCCCCCCAGCACTGGGCTGTGGAGCTACAATGGAGTAATGGAGCTCCATCCAATACCTGACCTAGATCTGTCCAGAACTGCCTGTAATCATCCCACATCAGTATCTGATCTCACTTATGCTCTTGTAAATGAATGCAAGCAAACACTCACAGCAGTGTTCTAATATCTACTGCAAAGTCTTCCCAGAAGAGAAGAGGCTGTTGTTGCAGTAAATATGGACAAATTCCCTATTAATATCTTTGACTCAGAAGAAATGTTGGATGAGCATGTGTCTACAAACTTTTAAACATTTAGGGGCAGACTTACAAAATTACTGATTATCGTCAATGTACCGAAACTTTGTGCTGGGGGGGGCGGCCAATTCAGCGAGTTATCTACTAAGAGTTTTTACACAAACGAACACAGGCGCAATTTTGCCGTTACCATGACCAGCGCAGTATATCACATCTTTGGCTCACATGGTTTTTGTATGAAAGCCTGTTTCAGCCAAGCAGGTGAAAAAAAGATTTTTTATCCTCCTCTGATTCTGGTTAAAACTGTGACTCATTAGGTTGTAATAATCATTCATTTTTCTTGAGATTTTGACATAGTACGTCAAAATAGTGACTAAGTCAAGAAACAAGTCATAATTCTGAGAAAATAACACGAGTTGAACAAAATGTGTCATTAATTGGAGAAAATGACTTTCTGCTTCAAAACACCTGTTCATTTTTGTCTGTTGTGATGAGCCGAACTTGATGACCTGAAAAGAAATCCCTGTTTATTTTTACTGCATCCATAGTGCTCATTTGGAGACTGCATCATCTTGAACCTGTGGTAAGCATAAACTTTTAGCTACATGCAGCGCATCAAAAGCTGAGACATTTCTGCTACAGAATCCACAGCAAATCCACAATGAATGACTAGCTTTAGTAAAGCAGAGACTGCACAGCCAACTGAGTTTCAATGTTTTTAACAATGGTGTGGAAAATAAACTGCTAATTATTACTGAGGCAAAACCTGCTTTAATTACTCTTTGTTCAGAGTACAATTTGCCCAGAGTTTTAGGAAATTACAGCATAAAATATTATTTTACAAGAAGAACGCATCTGTGGGCGGAGCATGGATAGATCCATTAAAAAAAATTCACTGTCTGAAACAGCAGCGGAAGACGAGAGGACTCTAAAAGGGTGAAGTCTAAGGTTGAAACATTATTAATCTCAGAAAAGATCGACTGACTCTTACACTTACTTTTTTGCCCTTCAAGTACACACACCTTTATCATTCAGCGTTAAACCAACTCTCGCTCCTTTCTCATCATTTATCTGTCTACCGACTTCCATCTCTTCTTCTCTCTGTCTCTTTCATTAGTAATGGTACCTTTCTGTTTCTTACTTTAAATTGGTCTGCCTGGCTCCTTTTCTCTTTCCATCTCTCTCTCTCTCTTTCTCTCTCCCTCTTAACCCAATTAAATTCAGTCGGTTTTAATGGCATGACCATGCCAGGGCATCACTCTCTCTCTCTCTTCAAGTGTAGAGTTCTGTTTTCTCTGCTTTCAAAGTTTGGGTTTTCTGAGTTTTGTTGTTAGATCAGAATCTCCACCAGGTCAGAGTCCGGCAGCCTGATCTTCTGCCCCGAAGCAGGTACAGCTGGACACTCTGGAGGCTTTGTCTGAGTGGGTAGAGAATCTGCACAAACACACACACAGACACAGAAATGAGTCAAACTCTGCAAATACTGCATTTATTCTTGAAACAAAGAACAGCATGTTTATGAACCAAGCCTAAGTTATCCATTTTTCAGAATAAATTTATGAGGAGAAATATCCATCTGTGCAAAATTTGCAAACAAAGAAGCTGCTGCTGATGTAGTCAACATGCAATAGAAACTTTTGCTTCACCAATTAGCATTGTGCAAACTGCATAAACTGCTTAAACCTTGTTTAGCTGTTAAGGAATCTCAAATAGAGTTGACTGTGTATTTTCTGACACTGTATGACACACTGTTCTCTAAAAAAAGGGACAAAAGTATGTAACATGGCTGAAAAACAGCAGCAGCCATCATCTATCCTATTTTTATGTGTAATAATATAATTTTACACCTGAGTGATATATTGTACTATACTATATCATTGTACTGTTGGTGTGTTAGCTCATAGCAAACATATTAGCTAGGGGCTAACTTGTTAGGTTGGGGCACTAATTTGGTGTTTCTATGCTGCAAAGAAACCAGTCCAAATAGAGGCGGCTAAACCTTGTGCCATTTCTAAGTTTCAAATGCAGTACTTTCATAACATTGAATGTTCTAATAAACTGAAATGCGACACATTAACATGAATCATGATTATAATCTGATGACAGTATGTTATGCAGCATGATGCTAATTAGTGGGGTATAAGCTTCCATTTGCTAGATGAAACCATATGTTCAACATATGATTACAGTATGAGAAGGGAGTGACTTTAAGAGTAGAGAGAAATTTGAGAACTTGGGCTGGAGTTCTGGTAGTCCTCTGCTTTGAGGCAGAAAGCCAGATCCCCCTTTTAGACGAGAAGAGGTAAGACTCAGTGTTAAGAATGAGGAACAGGAAGATGGGTGGGGCTGGAGGGCTGCGAAAATTTTGTCACAGGAAACAGATTTGAGAGGCAGAGATGGAAATTTTTATGACATTAGATTGAAAGGAGGAAGAGCTTCAGGCATGGTTCTCCTCCCAAACTTTGGTTATTTCATAACCATAAATGACGTGTTCGCTTCATTAGCCTTGCAGCTCTAAAGAAGACAACTTCAGGCGTGAATGATGAACTATGGGGGGAACATTTTTGCTAACATATTGTTTTAATATGCTGAAGGTGAGAAACTAAAGGGAATGTGCTTGTTCTCTCTCTCCTTCTCTCTCACTTCTCACCTGTCTTCCCTGACTTAGCTCGGCCTGTAGGGGGCATGGCTCTGAGGATTTCGGGGTTCCGCCCCGTTTGAGTGCTGCTGTCTCTGCTGGCTGATTTAGAATGGAGGGAGAGCAGAGGAGTGGAGGGCAGAGAGGAGGAGAGCAGAGGTGGCAGCGGAGGGAGGGTGGAGGGGAGGGGAAGAGTGGCAGAGGAAGATGAGAGAGGGAGAGAGTAGGACGAGAGAGGGAGAGTGGAGGACGAGGGCAGAGGGAACGAGGGAACGAGAGAAGAGGAGAGAGAAGGGGGGAGGGAAGAAGAGAGAGAGGGAGCGAGGGATGAAGAGAGAGAGGGAGGCAGAGATGAAAGTGAGGCAGAGAAAGAAGGGATGGCGGGAGGAAGATGCTCCATGCTTTCTTTTCCCAGCAGCACACCTGCAAATAAACAATAGCAGTAATTACAATGACATCACTACGACATCAATGGTATAGAATAAAAAGGCACAGGCTTTTATTTTGGACAATTTTGGCAAATATTATCTCGAGTATTCTGCAAGAATAAGAAAAGCTCAAGATATGTTTCAGTTTAATGACTGAAAGAATTTTTTTTTTTTTTTATTGTTATTAGTTACCATTATTAAAGTTATTATTATTTACTGCTTATTTGCTTCTTTTGCATAACTGCTAAATCTATTATTTGTTTTTTTTTAGACTTTTTTGAACACTTGAACACTACAAATTAATGAGTAAACACTACCGCTACACAATTATTGTCATAACATTGCTAATCAGAGGGATCCTGCCCAATCTGACAACCCCGACCAGGTTGCTGAGACTGTTTCAAGGTGTCGGTGATAAGTGGCACAGGAGTGCAGAGGAAACGGCTTCCTTTAAATCATAATGTCTTAATGTAATAATAATGTAATGATTAATCATCAGTTAATAATGACTAGTTACTGGTCAAAACAATTTGCTAG
This sequence comes from Piaractus mesopotamicus, assembly GCA_023558415.1. NCBI lineage: Eukaryota > Metazoa > Chordata > Actinopteri > Characiformes > Serrasalmidae > Piaractus > Piaractus mesopotamicus. Next base: position 39,692 of record JAILXH010060455.1, on the reverse strand, counting down.
AAGTCGCATCTCTACCCATGACTATTCCCAAGATATGAGCTTTGGCAGGAAAGGACTGCTTAAGCTAACCATAAATAACTGTTTTTGCGCAACATGCAGAAATTCTCCATAGCTGTGATTCTAATGTGTGCTACCACTGACCTGCTAGCATTTAGCTTTATAAACAAGACTCTGTTTTCCATCAAACTAAAAAAATGGAATAAAAAAAATGAACACAGGTAAGAAAAACCCTGGTTATTCGAGTGGCTTTTCTGTTTTCAACTATTTAATTAACATATTTTATCAAATATTTGTTTTAGTCCAGTCTGTGTGTATAATTATGTATGTTTGTGAGTGTGTTTGTGTACTCACTAGCGCTCCCCTTCCAGCTCTGCAGTTCTCCTCTTTCTGTGTGTGATGTTTGGCGGGAATGGAGGCCTGTTGCTATGGCGATGGAGGGTGTGGAGCGGGCGGGGCGTAAGGGGGCGGAGTCTCTGCGGGAACGCTGCTGCAGTACTTTAATCATTGCATCCTTCTCTAAAAGCTGAGCATGCAGATCTTTCATCCTACACAAACACACACACACACACATGCACGCACACACACACACACACAAGGGAACAAGATTAAACATGACCATTTCATATAAGTGTAGGGCAGAACTGTAGTTTCTGGGGGGTCTGTGTTTACACACTGCAGGCCAAAAGTTTGAAAGAACCTTTAACTTTATAAAAGCAAACATGAACATTTTATTTTTTCCCAAGCTACAAGTAATACAGTCATAAGCCATGGGCAAATTACATATTTTGTTGATATGAAATTAAGCACATTTTCTACAGGAAACACACTTAAATACAACATTTTTCTGCAAATTTTAGTGCGGTTTCTACAGTTCAATAAAATATAAAATGTGCCATAACTTTTTAATAGGCCGCATCATGTTTTTATTTTTCCCCCCAAAGTGTTTAATTCAACAAAGGAACAGTATTTGTGCATAAAATTGTGCGGAAGTGTGTTCTCTGTAGCGGATGTGTACTTACTTTAATGTAATTATACCAGAGGTGCCAAAACGTCTGCATACAACAGAATATTTATGAACGCAGCACAGGTTTGTTACTAAAGGTGTGCAGCAATAGTGTGTGCAGTGACTGGTTATTCATGAGTTTAGTTAATGCTGATTCTCATGCAGAGTTTTATCACAGTTCTAATCAGATTGTCCTTATTACCCTTTAATGAAAATAGCTGGCACTGTTAAAGGTTGGCATGTTAAGCCCACACACTATGTACATACGACTAATCTCGCATTAAATATCAACACTTGCAGTGTAACCCTGTGAACCATCACGGCAGACATGCTGTGGCTTGAGACGCTGCACCGCTGCTAATTGATGACCACAACACTGACTAGCTTGTTAGGCTCAATGCTGAGACGTAACTATATTAATGCACAATGAATTTTTATGTGGCGTCAACATGTGAGATGTTAAGAACTTTTGTCAACGTTTTCTTTTGAATATAATTGTTACATTCTTTCTCTGCCTCACTGTGCAGTTGTCTTTATGTTCTCTTGGCTGTTCTCCAGTGTTTATTTTTGCTTATGTTATTGTTATATTATGTATAATAGTATGCTATATATGTTTTTTTTTTTATTATTCTTTTAATAAGAAGACCAGACCAACTAAAACATGAATGCAGCAAGTTTGTTTGGGACGCAAAATTGGCTCACTGAGGACAACAAAGCTCCTTCCTGCAGCTGCCTCTGTGCTCCTGCCCGCAGATGAAGATTCAGCCACCCTTGTGCACCTGCCCCTAGGAGAATGTCTAGCCACCTTGTGTTTCTGCCTGTAGGTGAATCTAGCCATCTCTGTGCTCCTGCCCACGGATTAATATAATATAAAATTTAATATTTTTCTCCAAATCGTCCAGCCCTACCTGTGTGTACTTTGTTGGCCCTCCTTGCCGAAATATTGTGACACAAACTTCTTTAGTGAAACTAGATGGCAATAAACATGTAGTGTTGGTTGTTGGAAAATTGACTTAATTGCATTATATTCTTCAAATAAAGTCATCATTCAATATTATACTTTATATATATATATATAGTACGTTTTTGTGCATGTGTCAAGGTGAGTGTAATTTGTGTCTGTGTGTGTGTGTACCTGGTTTCGATGTCCTGACACCGGCGGCTGTGTGTTTTATCATCTCCTTCATGTTGCCATAGACAACCATCACTGTAACTGCCACTGCGAGAATGCTGGATAATGGTTGTGTCCCTACATAAACACAAACACATTTTTTTGCCAAGCTCATTTGCATTTCTGCTTCACATTTACTCATCCATTAGCTAAACACATCATCAGATAGACGTGTCTGGAACGCAAACCTTTTAATCTGCTTTAATGAAAATAATGAAATCTGACACCTTTGAATGGTAGTTTGGTGTGGTTCTGGGTCAGTGTTGTCCATAAGTATTTGGACAACAGCGACATAGTCAATGTGCAAACAATGTGGTGTCTCATCATGGGCATAATCGTGCTTGGAGAGTGACTATTCCTTGACAAAGTTATTGTGACATGAGATGAGAACTTGCATATGACCATCTCCAAACTATTCCACCTACTTGGCTATGGCAGTGGAATTGGAACAGGGTATTTCCATCACAGTGAAACTGGGTGAAAGGTGACTTTGTGGAGATTATTCGGGACCCATGGAGGCCTTTGGGCCAGACTGAAAGTGACTGTTGCGGACGTCATTTACAAGAGGGACCAACGTACACTAGAGGTTTGTACAAGCATGACACTGCAGCCTGAGCCTGACTCTGGGACTTGACCCGACCAGGCCAACTGGTACAGCTAAATTTCAAGCCCAACCTGAATCTGCGTGCACTAACAGAAATGGATTATCCCATATAGTTTTACAGTGCTTTGCTTTGGTACAAAGCGCTTGATCGACTTAAAGTGAGCCTCAGATAGAGCTCTTAGTATAAACAGCAGTGAAACTAAGGAGATGGTAATCGGTGGGAATAACACTACAATTTGCACAAACATGTCAAGTCGAGTCAAAGTTTATTTATATAACGTTTTTTACAACAGGTGTTGTCAAAATCCAATTCGAGCCCCAATGAGCATCGCCAATGGTGACAGTGGCAAGGACAAACTCCCTAAGAGCAAGTGTAAGAAACACTGAGAGGAACAAAGACTCAAAAGGGGAACCCATCCTCCTCTGGTCGACAGCGGATAGCAAACAATAAAAGTACAGAATAAGGTTTGAACATTAATATAAGACACAGACAAGGGGAAAAGCAGGAGAAGCAATGTTTATGATTAAATAAACATGGTAAAGATTGATAATCAGCTAGTTGAAGTTGTAGAATTTTAAGTATTTCTTCATCCTACTTGACAGTAGATTGAGGTTTACGGCCAACTACATCCTTAGTACATCCTTAAAAAGGCCCTGCAATGCAAGAACCTGCTGAGGAAACTGAACTGAGCAGAGATATTTTAGAGTTGGTCTACAGGAATTTGGTTGAGAGTGTTTTGACGCATAATATACACACTTGGTGCAGTGTTCTTGGAGCTAAAGATAAGACCAAGCTGTCTATGATTGTGAATACGGCTGAGAAAATCATACGTAAACCACAAAAACAGTTATGCAAAATGTATTTGTCTACTAGTAGGAAGAAAGCCTGGAAAATTGTGGAGGATCCTACTCATCTGAATTCGACCTGCTCCTTTCTGGAAAGTGTTACAGGGCACCACAAAAAATATTTATTTTTAATTATTCATTTATACCTTATGGAATTTTTTAAATTACCTCTTGAGCTACTTATTGATTTGAAGGAATTTAATGAGGCTGTATTGTAATTATTCTATTAACTAGTATATTTTTAGCTGGTGTGTTTTTTTGTTGTGTTTTAGATTTGTTTGTACATTTTTCTGTTATTTATCTATTTATTATTTTTTATTTTGTGCAACCTGGTGAAGCTCAAGACAAATTTCCAGAAACAGAGAATAACATTTATTCTATTCTGTCACAAATAAAGTCGACACACTTATCTGGTGTAGGTCTGCATTTTGCATCTCTGTCGGTATAAAAGAGACTTCTTGTTATGAGTTCGCATCTGGCCTCATGAGACTGGTCCATTCTAAGCATGGCTTAATGTGTTCTTTTTGTCGATTTCAGTCACCTGCCTTTTTCCCTGTCTGTCTTCTGCTGCATCTCAATGGAAGAGCAATGGTGTATTTTTAAAAAATAGAGAATTTCGGTTCTAAAGCCAAACACATCGGCCCATACGCACGGAAGCTTTTCTCCATTTAGGTTTAGACACGAACACTAACCTTACTCTTATACCAATAGAAGTACTTTTGCACAACTCGGATTGGAAAACATTCACCTACCATCTCTCATATGTTAATAGACTCATATGTAGTTGTATTTAGTGCACAATCTGTCATCGTCCTCTGTTAAAGCCTGAACACTGTTAAAAATAGTCTACTGATGCTGCTGCTTCAGCACTGAGTGGATGAGAGGTGACAGAATTAAAGAAAAAAGCTGTACGAGAATGAGAGAAATAACGTATATTTATAAATAATTTTTAAAAATGGTGGTGTTCGTGTCATGATGTTGTGTGTGGACGTTCCGCAGGGTGGTTACTGTGTTTGCTTTGTACAGTAAATGTTAACCCTTGTCATATCACTGCTCAAACACTGAAGTAATTTACTCTCTGGGGTTGACAAAGGTGCCAGCATGTCAAATTAGATGATTCTTGGTGTTTCTATTAACATCTTTGTGATAATACTGCACACAAATACGACAAATGTTCCTGAATCTGTAGAGTCACCTTTTCCATTCCATCTTATTACGAGATCATACACAACTCACATCTGGAGTTATAAGGCTATAAAGAGGGGCTGAGATACACGCAATCTGCCTCTCACCGTGTGAAACTGGTGGATTCTTGTGTTTGTCTATATTCTGTGTGAAACTGACCAATGGACACTTGGGTCAGTGCTTAGTGATTTCCCTTCACATTGCTCAAGTTGCTGCAGCAGTTTTGGAAAACAGCGATACAGATACCATTTATCTACTATTTTATTCATGCATTCCACTATGTTTGTGACCCTAAGATTTTGGTAAACCCATTTCAAGCACCAAAACAATTAGCTATGTTTTCACAAGAGATATGAAGAATTTTTAAAAACCGGGTTTCATTTTTTCAGGATTTGGGCTGAATTATCTCTGCACACAGTGCTCCAGGTCAAAAGGGCCTCGTTATAGAGAGAGCTGAGATTGTTCTGAACATTTGAATATATAATATGTGGGTATCACGTCGTATGCAAGAGCCTTTAAAGGCGAATTTAAGAATTTATGCAAAAATCAACCTTAGGTCGGTTAGCTTACACAGGAATACAGTAAAAAAAGTTTTTGTTTTTTTTTAAGGCCGTTCTCACATCAAATTGTGCAGTACACAGACTACATTTTAATTCTCCCAGTATGTCGTGGTCATACAGTCACATCATATGAAACAAATGAATAGCGCCCCCTTGCTGGACAGCTCAGAATGTCATACTGAATTGCATCATGACCTTTCAGAATACACTGGTGTGTGAAACAGCTTGAAATGTTTGCGTTCGTGTATGCATATGAGGTATCTCTCCAGCCTGTGGGAGTCTCTGTGAGTGTGTGTATACCTCTGTGCTGCAGCTGTAGCTGCTGCCTCCATAGCGAACTGTCTCATGGCACTCTCCTCTAAATACTTCTGCTCCCAGCGCATCATATCAGCCTCCAATCCCAGAATTCTCTCCTCTCTCTCCCTCAGCAGGTCCAGCAGCGCTGAGGCGCTTGACTCACACACTGAAGGAAGGGCCATTCCCACACCAGCACGCTACACACACATATAAAAAACTGGTGGTTACGGTTGATGTTGGGTGAGGTAATTACTGGTTTTCTTACTGTTAGCCCCGCAG
>JAILXH010060455.1:5295-28262 GCA_023558415.1 Piaractus mesopotamicus | reverse complement strand
AAAAAAAAAACAGACTTCCTGTGTGCGTTTCCTTCCTGACACAGCGCAGAGACTCAAATAATACAGCAAAGAACAAGCAGACCGCTCTACTCTCACTGCAGTGCTTGAGCATTTCTGCCTGTAACTGTACTTTTAGTACAATTCAGTCATAGTACACCTACTAATAAAGTGCTGATTTCATTTATCATTACATTTTTTATTAACTGTTACAGATTTTAAAAAGAAATCACAGCACCAACCTGAGGAAGCAATCAGCTGACTAGTTAACTAATCTTAGCTAAATAGCTACTGTGTTCTTTCATTGTTGTCTTTTAGAACGACACCGGTGACAGCTTTCACTGACTCCTAAGCTACAGCTTATATATGCTAACACTGATGCTAAAAGCTATTAGATAATGTAAGCTGACATTGAAAATAATAGTTATTAAGCTAATTTAAGACAAGTACAGTAAGAGAATGTGTTGTAGATGGTTCTATATGGAACCTTTTTTAAAGGGTTCTATATAGCACTCAGAAGGGTTCTTTTGTTGTTTCAATGTCAAGTATGTAACAATAGAAAAACTCTTTTTGGTTCAATATAGAACTAACTACAGCACATTCTCCATCAATCTGAAGAACCCTTTTACAGTGCAAACAACCCTTTGATCATGCAAAGGTTTCTTTAAGTGTAGCACCAAAAAGGGTTCTTCTAGTGTTTTGATGTTAAGCTTATAACACTAGAAGAACCCTTTTTGGTGCTACATAGAACCATTTTCAAAAAGGTTCTATACAGAACCATCTATAGCACATTCTCCATCAATCTGAAGAACCCTTCCATAGTGCAAAGAACCCTTTAATCATGCAAAGTGTTCTTTCAGTGTTCATGGTTCTTTATAGAGCCATTTTGAAAATGGTTCTATAAAGCACCATAAGGGTTCTTCTATTGTTTCAGTGTGAAGCTTATAACAATAGAAGAACCATTTTTGTTGTTATGTAGAACCATTTTCAAAAAGGTTCTACACAGAACAATCTATAGCACACTCTCCATCATCCTGAAGAACCTTTCACAGAGCAAAGAACCCTTTAATCATGCAAAGTGTTCTTTAATGCTCATGGTTCTGTACAAAACCATTTTCCTTCCTAAAGAACCTTTAAAGAACAATCATTTTTAAGTGTGTATCCAAAAACCTGTCAAGTAGATGACCAGTAAAGAATGTATTTACTCTTACTTGAGTCATTTTCTTTATTTGTGTTTTAAATTGTATTTAAGTAAATTAATAGTACTTCAGGTGCTTCAGGTATGTCAGTATGTGTAATTAAAGTTATCTAGTGATTACACTGATCATCAATTTGTTTTCCCAACAAAAATGGGCTTAACTGAATAGTAACATACTATGCAGTCTTTGAAAGATTTCAGAATACATATTTAATACAATTTGCAAATTCAATTTAAATTTAGAGTCATAATTTTTACTTTGTATATTGCAGTGAATCCTTCAGGAAAGCCTAAATGAATATTATTGGAGTACCATGTTAGCCAGTTAGCTGTATGCTGAGGTATTCAGCCTAGACCTCTAATTAGCCCCCTGTATCCAAGTTTATTACATACTAAGGCTTCTTATTAAATTTTGTCCATTTAAGGGGTTACACAAAACTTTTTACTTCACATACACTACATGCAAATATGTAATTTTACTTCATATACATGCAATTTGTTACTACAATACACACACACACACAAATGTACATGCATTTAAGAGATCCTGCTGGTGTGGGCTTCCTGCTTTTCAGTGATGCACACCAAAGTGACTTAAGTGCTTGTAACTTAAAGGGCAATTCCACCAATTGTTTCTTAGTTTCTGCATAAGTCAACAGTTAACATGGAAACAAATTCATTCAGAGTGGTTGGTGTAAAATGCTCTGTTCTAGAGAAACTTACCGAGTCAGAATTGTTCACAGTGTTGGTGATGGGAACCACACATCTTAAGAACTGAATGCCTCTAGAAGCTACATCACAAAACGTTACTACATAAAATGGTTATAAATACACTGCCTGATGTTCAACACATTGTTCTATGATAGTTTTGCGATTGTACTTTTCCACAATGTACTTTTTTTTTTTTTAAATCCATTAACGGTGAAGAGATGCATGTAGATTGTTGTAAGTTAAAGTAGCCCCTTTTTTCAAGATTTACCTCTATTTTACCATCATTAAACACTTAGAAGACACATGTAGGTTCACTGGTGGTTTTGGATAGTAAATAAAATGGTTATATTTATGTTGTAGACATTGTGCTTCCTGGTTCCTATCACCACCACTGTAGAGAAATGTGAATCTGTAAGTTTCTCTACAAATGAACCATTTTATATCAAACCACTCTGAATGACTTGGTTTACATCTCAATGATTCAATTCTGCACACGTTTTGAAAATCGGTGGAATTCCCCTGCTTCAGCCTGCCAAACATGGCTTTGTAATGACTTCCGGATGTGCTCTTTATCATTCAAACTGCAAACTAGTTACTAAGCCAGTTCAAAAATGTACATTTAAATGCTTTAAGAGTTAAATTACACCTTCAGTACGCTTTGGATGCCGTATATATTATTAAAACTACAAATGCTGAAATGGTGAATTTATCATACAGTATTGTTCATTCTTTCAAATTCATAAAGCAACTTATGTAAACAGCAAATACCAGTATATATATCCAGTGCTTCCTTAATTTATTACTGTAACTATGTCTTGTTATACTCTTTCTTGGGATATTTTGCTTAGCACATAAAACTCTATTCAGATTTTTATCATAGTAATTATGCTGATGGCATCAGTGCTGATATTCATAGCTTCATAAAGTATTAGTAATGAATACACACATTTTACTTTGTATACATTTTATAAATATTCCCAGTCCCTAGATGTGTAATATTTTTCAGAAATATCTCTACATGAAATAAATGACATACTGATCTCGCTGCAGCAGATTTTATGGCTTTAAAGCTTATAATTGAAGTCCATTTGTCAGCGCTGGTCACTGTGGGGCTTGTTTGTTCAGTCCCTGTGGTTTTGCAGGAAATGGGATAATTCTATCTGCTCATTTTAGACAGAGAAAGAGAGAATGACAGAGTGATACAGAGATGGTAAGCAGGAAATCATCTGGCCTAACTGCGTCCACAGAGACGGACAGTAAAAGCCCTCTTCCTGTCAAAACTCCTAACTTTTCCTCCAGAAACATAAATATGTTTTCAAAAGTTGCAGTCCAAAACAAACCTATCAAAGCTGCTTTTTCCCAAAATCTTTGTAGCCTAGCAATTGTCGATAATACGGCATGGAAATATGGTCAAACTCATCCCAAAGATTTATACCCCTCTAGCTGATGCCAGGCATCGGGCACAGTGACCTTACACTCATGTGTAGCTGCTCTAGACCATCGCTTTCTATTAGTAATGCTTTCCTATGGAGATCATATAAACTGTGTGCACAACTGAACAGTGTTAGCAGCTGTAGTTTGAATTTACTACTGATTAGAAGCTAAATTAACCAATGTGAATGAGGAAAAGCATTCTAGAACAGGATGAATGAGGAGGAAGATTCTGAAATAGTGTGAATGAGAAAACACACTCTAGAACAGTGTTAATGGGGAAAAACATACAACAGTGTGAAACAGAAAGAACTATCGAGAACAGTGTAAATAGGAAAGAACATGCTAGAATAGTGTGAATGGAAAAGAACTTTCTAGAAAAAGGGTTAATGGTGAGAAACACTCAAGAAAGTGTGAATGGTGGAGAACATTCTAGAATAGTGTGAATAGGAAAGAACATTGTAGAACAGTGTGGGGGGAGAACATTTTTGAACAATGTGGATGGGGAAGAAAACTGCAGAACAGTGTAAATGGTGAGGAATATTCTACAATAGAGTAAATGAGGAAGAACATGGGGAGGAACTTTCTAGAACAATGAAATGGTGAGGAATATTTGAGAAAAGTGTGAATGGGGAGAACATTCTAGAACAATGTGAACGAGGAAAACACTCTAGACTCATGAGAATGGGAAAAAACAGAAAGAACATTCTAGAACAGTGTGGATAGGAAAGAACATTGTAGAACAGTGTGAAATGAGAAGAACATTCTAGAAATTAAATGGAAAAGAACACTGTAGAATACTGTAAGGGGGAGAACATTTTACAACAGTGGGGATGAGAAAGTAAACATTCTAGAACAGTGTGGATGGGGAAGAAAACATTCTAGAAAAATGCGAACAGGAAATAGCATTCTAGAACAGTGTGAATACGAAAGAACATTGTAGAACAGTGTGAACTGGGAAGAACATTCTAGAATAATGTGAATAGAAAAGAACACCGTAGAATAGTGTGAGAGGGAGAACATTTTAGATCAGTGTGGATGGAGAAGATAACATTCTAGAGCAGTGTGGATTGTGAGGAATATTCTATAACAGAGTAAGTAGGGAAGAACATTGTAGAACAGTGTGAATGGGGAAGAACTTTTTTAGAACAACGTAAATGGCAATGAATATTTGACAAATGGGGAGAACATTCTAGAATAGTGTGAATGAGGAAAAACACTTCAGAAAAGTAAACAGTAAATACACTCTAGAACTGTGTGAATAGGAAAGAAAATTCTACAAGAGTGTGAACAGGAAAGAACGTTCTAGAACAGTGTGAATGGGGAAAACTTTCCTGAACAGTATGAATGGAGAACATTCAAGAACAGCGTGAATGGGGAAAACTTGAACAGTGTGGATTCTAGAGTCTCCAAACAATCCAACACACATATGACAGAAACTCTGGGGTTTTTTTCAGTGTAGCAGGTTTTGTAGCTGGTGTTAATCCATGGATGTTTTGTGCTGACTGTAAAACGTTGGGTCAGTGTGCACATGGCTTTGGTCACTCACTCTCGTTTAGATAAAGCCGGCTGTCCTCTTGCCCCTCTGTCTCCTGATTGGCCAGTTGTCGATTAGCTGTTTCCAAGCGGTCTGGATTGAAGAAAATAAGAAATTATTCAGGAATCAAACATAAAAATGCAGACAGCACTCTACTGGAACATTTTTTTAGGTGGCGTCTGCCTTAAAGGGTTAATATCAAATTATGTTATGTGTTACGGTAAGTTGCCTGAGAAATCGTGCTGTGTGAAAGACACTCCTGTTCTTTTAGGATGCAAAAGATACCAGTGGTGTCTGGCTCACCTCTCAGATCCCGGTTGAAGTCATGCAGGCGTCTGATCTCCCCCTCCAGTCTGATCCGCATGGTCTTGTCCAGGGACTCCCGTTTTGAGGAGCTCTTCACCAGACCGTCATATGCATCCGAGAGACGACCCACTTCAGCCTCCAGCTACACACACAAGCGTAAAAAAATATTCAAACTGTCAAATATTCAAACTATTGTATTCCTTGGGTATAACTTGGCTATTACCATGCATTTTGATTTTAATGGACTATTGGAAAGGGATATTTAATGTAACCAGGTTTCTGACATTACGAATAACTATTACTGATTCAACTGTGTCAAATGGTTACACATGAATAAAATACATTGTGTCCAAAATTATCTTGAAACCCTAATTCAGCTACTTTAAAATGCCCTTATTACTGATGTGTTCAAATGAGCATACACTGCTTGTATAACCTCAAAAGAAAAGCACTGTTAATAGAATGGGACATGGATCAGCCACACATGAGCCTAGGGTCACCAAACCCAGTGCCAAGTCTCAGCTTGAGGGATGTAAAGCCCCCCAGCATTGGCTGTGGAGCAGTAAAACTGTTTTCTGGCCTGATGGAGCGCCACCCAATACCTTTGGGATGAGTTGGAGTGACATTTGTGAACCAGAACTAATCATCAAACATCAGTAACTAATGCTCTTGTGGCTGAACGCAGTCAGATTCTCACAGCCAATAATAATAGTGTAGTAATGTATTAGTGTAATAGTATATTACTGCAGCAAATGGGGATAATTAATACACTATTAATACCCTTGATTTCAGAAGAAACACCAAATGAACAGGTGCTGTTCACTTTATCAGGTCCAATGCTAAATGCACCTTCCTTCTCGCAATTGTACATTTACAGCCTGTAGTCCATCTGTTTCTCGGCAGAATTTTTTAGCCCACCTTTAACCCGTTAATCAATGGACCCCCACAGGACCACTACAGAGCAGGTATTATTTTGACAGTGGATCACCGTCGGCACTGAAAAAATACTTACATGGCAGTGACATGCTGGACCGAGATCCATAAAAAGAAAAGCAAAGAAAAGAGCAAAGAGCAAAGAAAGTAAAAGCATGTGAAAAGCTTAATCTTTGTCAAACAAATAAACATAACAACAGCGCAGTTCAGTATAAGTTGTGGTTGTAGCTTGTCATCTTTAATTTGTCCACGAAACTGAAATTAATCCAGTAAGAAACAACTGTCCAATGCTGTGGTGCCTGTAGCCGGTTAGCTTAGCCTGACTTTTTGAGAGTTTTTCCTTGACTTGAAGCTGTTTTGTCTTTTGTCTGAAACCTGACATTATGGTCTGTGGATGTCCTACCATAAGTGTTTTTTTGTACAGACATGATATTTGCCAGAAGCCCCGACTGTTCAACCAGCTCAGCTCAACAGTCATGCTTCTACAACAATCTCATCTACATAAGATATAATAAATGTTCAGTTATGTGTATATGTGGGCATACCAGTGTCTTGCTATGGTTTGCATGAAATAAATCAGTTAATGAACAACATTTCTACGTCAATGGGGGCTGTTTCCACAGTAACTTGGTTAACCTTGACAGGGCACAGACCCATATGTACAATGTAAAATCACAGACTGTACACTGTAAAAAACACACAGCTAATCAAGTAGGAAGGACCTCTTCAATTTGGCTAGCCTGCTGTGATTACCCCTTGACAGCGCTATGTCCCTTTTTCCAATTGGATAACATTTGAATGTTTTAGCGTAGTTCTGTCTTTGGTAATGAAATTTCAAATGCCTTATTAGAGAATGTAAATGCATGTAAGGTAAATGACATGTTAATTATCTTTTAGACTTCCTTATAGTTTAATTACATGAAGCAAATCAATGCAGGGAAAATACATTATAACTTTTCACTTTGCATTATGATTTAAATAAAGCTAATCATAAAGCTGGTAAATGAAATGTCATAACTCGTATACGAAATGGCAAATGCAAATGACATTACGGATTAAGGAATCTTTGTTTTGAGCCAATATTTGCAATTATGAGGCTTCAATCAAGTATACGACTTCACTTTCAATACACTTATCACATTTTCATTTGAAGTGCTTAGAATTACAAGGTGCTTCCACAGTATAAGCTGCCAAGTTTGGCATGTGGCTGCATAAACTAATACGTTCTTAATCCTCCTCTTTAGTTTCTTTTTTTCAACTTTTCCTATCAGCCTCCAAGCTAAATATGCCATTTGCTGAAACTCTTAACCTACCGACTGCACTGCAATCCTAAATTAGATGATGCTTCAAGGGTTCTTTAGCAAAAACAATGGTTCTATATAGAACCATAAATATTCAAAGAACACTTTGCATGAATAAAACATTCTTTGTATCATGAAAGGGTTCTTCAGATTGATGGAGAACGTGCATGAATGTGCTATAGACGGTTCTGCATAGAACCTTTTTGAAAAGGGTTCTATAAATTCTATTGTTACAAGCTTGACATCATGACAATAGAAGAACCCACTTTTGTGCTACAGAGAGCCCTTTTCATAAACGTTCCGTATATGAAAAGGGTTCTCTATAGAGAACAAAGAGTAAAGAGCAGAAAATGTGCAGTAGATGGTTCCGTATAGAACCAACCATCTTCTGTATAGAACCATCTACAGCACATTTTCCATCAATCTCAAGAACCCCTGAAGCACCATCTTTTTGAGGAGTGTACACAGATTCTTTTTCTCCTTATTTGATGCCCCCTAATTTTATCCCGAGCTGAGACTCATTTGGGATCCAAAGGATGAAATAGAAGGAGAGACGGAGATGAGCTCTTCATTGAACCGGCTGTACTTCTAGGACAGGATGAATAGGATATAACCATAGAGACTACTTATAAATTAATTTCAATGGCTTAATGTATAACAAACAAAACACCCAAATATATAATAAAGATCCAAAGAGAGATAAAAGAATAGGAGAAAAAAAAGAATGGCAATGACAGCTGATGCCCCCTAATTAATAATAATAACATTTAACCTATATTTAAATCAGTTAAACGGTTGATAAACTGTCCAGTTGCATGAAAATTGTGCTGCAGACAACTCACAACATGCACAACTAGTTGCATGGAAGTTTCAGCATGTAACACCAGCCGTAGAAGACACAGATAACAAAAGGAAGAAATTTAATATGAATTATTTCTCACTTGTAGTTCATTAAAATAAGCAGAGAAAATATATTGAAACTGACAATTCACTTTAATTCATACCACATCTGTGTTTGTAAGCAGAAAAGGAGATATTTGATTATGATTTGAATTCGTTGAAATATGTATTTGATGAAAAGTTATCTTACTTAGTGGAAAGAAAAACACCAAACCAACCAAAAAAGAAAAAACAATCTGAATGTTTATTGAAAACATTCAATAAATATGAATGAAATATACTGTGTCAGCACAATTTTGTCTCTCTGGTTAATATGTGTTTTAATGTTATACATTTTATTCATGTGAAAATGAATAAATCAAGTCAATTGAATGCATCCAATTTTTGCACTTGGCTCTGTTTTCAAGCTCTTCCACTCTAGATCTCCATGGATTCTGGAAAAAGCCTATTTGCTAAGAATCCAAAATTGCAACAGACTACATCTGGTCAAACACTGGAGTTCTGTTCTGTCTCGAAACCTTCTGTTGTCCACTGTTCCAGCAGCATTCCACTGTCCACACAGTGACCTGCTGTTCCAGCACCAGCACCATTGCATTGTATAACCAACAAAACACGAGACAGAGAACAAGCAAATACCTCCACAGGGTCAAACAACACAATAAAACAACTCCACACTGCTGACCCGTGGGTGTCGGATGGCCAAACATATCTTCAAGCACAAAACCACACAGCTGGCCAGCCTATTTCGTGACCATTTGGCTGTTGTACATGAATAAAATGCATTACTTAAACGAAGTAAATCCCAAAACAAGTAAACTTTTTGCAATTGTGTTGATGTAACCTATTTTCTTTGTGTACAACCACTTGAAAATCATGAATATGTATCTGTTGGTGGTATTTTTCTTCTTGATTCTCCTGTTTTACTATTTTTAAATCTGCTGACAGCACTTTGGCCAACATTTTTAATTATGTTTGACAAATAAATCTGACTGTACTTGACCTGTGTGAGGCAACAAGAACTACAGGTTTAATCATAACAGACGTTTGGTCCGAACCCCTATGAAGCCAAGAATAGAGGTCTGCACTCCTGTGGGACCCGCCACAGTATCTTGCAGCGTGGGACTAATTTTCAGTGTTGTGTGCTGAGTGGGCGGGCAACCAGTCCACTGCAGACGGGAACGGGATGAAGCACACATGAAGAGAAATCCCGCAAATTAATGAACAGCCTAAATAGAGTAAAATGATCACTAGATCATATATAAACAATGTAAAATGATATTAGTAAAACAGTTAAAATGACTGAAGTCATTCTAAAGAAGCAGCCGATCATGAGAACAACAGGCAAATTCTCGTAGCTCACAGAGACAGCAGAGCCTTCGGTCCAACAGCCACAGCTGCCCAGCAAAATACCAAAAATAACCGCTCTGTGGATTCATGTCTGCTTTGTGTTTACTGGGAATAAATTGCATTTGGTGATTGGCTGATGACCATGACTGCTGTGTTATTTCAGAATAATGTATTTGTGGATAGACTGTGTAGAATGTTGGATGTCAGTGGGAAAAAAACGTTTTGGTTGTGGCGTAAGCAGGACAAATAAATTTTCTGCGGGAGCAGGTGGACGCAAGATAAAATCTTGCAGACCTCTAGTCGAAAATTCGCCCACATAGCTTTGTATTTTAAGTCCAAACCTGACCCAAGCCAAAACAAGCCAAAAAATTTTAGTCCCGAGTCCGACTCAACCCAACACACAGCAAACACCAAATTTTGTTTGGATCCGACATTACACACATCATCATGTTTTGAACCCGAGACCAACCTGAACTGGCCCGTCCATCACAAGCGCCGTACAAAACTTGACAGGTCGGTGCCACTTACCACACAGTGACATTAATGACATATAAAAATTATAAAATACAAAAATAATGCTATAATAAAATAAATCAGCCGCCCACAAGTTTAAATTCTCTTTAACTGTCAATTTTTTTGACATGATTTTTGATTATGAAGTCAAGCTTCGTTTGTTTTTTTTTGGTGACATTTTAAATGTAGTTATGTTATAACTGAAGTTTGAGGGGAGGAACATGGCTGAAACCCCTCCTTCTTTCAATCCAACACCCTATAAATTCACATCCTCACCTTCCGTTCCCGTGACGAAGTGTTCGCAATCCCTACCGCCACCCCATCTCCTCCCAGTTCCTCAGCCTTCAGTCCTACTACAGCTATGAGGGGGGATCTGGCCTTCTAGCTACAGGCAGAAGGTGCCCAGAACTCCAGCCCAAGTTCTCAGAGTTCTCACCCCTCCCTCAATCAATTCTCCCTCATACTACCACCACATGTTGAAGGCATGGTCTGAACTCACAAAAATAGCCTTGATTCTAAAAAGCTCCAATTATAAATCAGTTTGGCTCAAATCAATAAAAATTCTTAAACTTTTTAAAACTTTTTTCAAAGTCTGCAGCATCAGCCAAGCAAAAAACTCCAAAAAATTACAACCCCTAGAATGTATAGGCGCCCAGTCCTTTAAGGTACACCTAGACGTCTAGTTTCGATCACTGACAGTGGTTTTCACAATAGAAAGCACAAGACACTCGGAAGAGACCTAGGGGCATGATAGCTTTTTTACATTTTGCACACGCAAACATTTACTTTTTTCTAGTATTTGATACTGGATGCAATACATTCTAATACTGTTATCTAACAGCAATAAAATGTTTTTTGCTGCATTTTATTATCACCTAATTACTTTTGAGTAGAACAGCAATACGTTTAATTTAAATGCTAAAGGCTAAAATGTCATGGTATGTGACGTGTGATATAAGTAATAAAAGCACCTCATACCCGTTGCAGCTTGCCGGCTTTCTCAGATTGGCTCAGTAGCTCCTGTCTGAGTCTCTGGTTTTCTTCACTGAGGACTGCCAGCATCTGCTGAGCTTGGCTGACCATCACAAATGTATCTCCAGGTACGAGCTGTCCAGGATGGCTCTGGAGCTGGAGTGGAGATTGAGGCTGGTACTGGGGTAGAGCCACTTGGTGTGGAATTAGACTGGAGGTATGGTAAGGTTCATTTGAAAGCTCTAGTGATTGTGGACCAGGACTTATACTGGATGGGTACAATGACTGAGTTTTAAGTTTAAAAGGGTACTCCGGAGGTGGACCTCGAGGGTCCAGAGAAGTTTTGTCAGAAGGTAAAGGTGGTGGCGGAGGTGGGGCTGTAGTTTTGCTGCTTTTGCTGATTGGAGAAGGTGAGTTTTCAGGTCTTTCTGGGGTTTCTTTTGGGCTTGGTGAAGATGGACCCCTGCTTTGCTTAGCGCCATTGCGCTCCAGACTGAGTTGCATGATTCGTTCACTAAGGGAACGAACGTGTCCCTCCTTCAGTTCAGCCAAACCTTCATCTCGTGGAGGGGTAACCCCTATAAAACCTCGCTGGACCCAAGCCCGGCCTTCCACACGAGCCTTCATTGGTACAGCTGAGAGACAGGAAGAAGAAGAAGAAAGGGAAGGAGGAGAGGAGAGTGATGGAGCAGAAGAGAGAGAAGGAGGACAGGAACTGGTGCTAGTTGGATTGTAGGATTGTTGTTGTTGGGTTTGTGAACCCTGATGTTGACTTATGAGGTTCTGCTGGTTTGTCCTGAGGCTAGCTTGGCTCTGGAGGTTCTGGAGGTTCTGGCTTGGATGTGGATTGTTCTGGACAATCTGATTAGGGTTTTGTAGACTTGTATGCGTATAACCCAAACTTTGAGAAGTTATCTGCTGGTCATTCTGACTCTGTTGGCCTCTAAAAAGCTGTGATTGGGTCTTAGCTTCCTCATAAGATGGAAGTTCCAGGTTACCAAGTCCAGGTACACTGAGGGTTCCCTGGACACTTCCTCCACTATTCTGGCCTCCATTCTTCTCCATTGAGCAGGAATCCACCTGATGTTCCTGCCCTTGGGGCTCCTGCCTTGGCTGGGTCTGAGGTGGCACCGGTTGACACAATGGTACCAAGTGCCCATCCTCTTCAAGAAGCAGGTTTTCAGTGGAGACAGGGTTGCTGGGCGATAGCATGTGAGGGACGCCAATGATGCTGTCGTTTTCGGAGCCTCCTACAGTCCCTCCAGTCCCGTAGCGTAGATGTTCCTGCATCAGCCGCTGGAGAACGGTTCCTGAGACGCCGTCCTCCAAGCTGCGCATACTGGCGCCCAAGGCAGGGGGCGCTGTTGGGTATGGGCACACACCAAACAGCTGAGCAACTTCACCTAGAGATAACACAGAAACAATCAACTGCAAGACACAGGATGAGGCACTGTATCGTTACATGTGATATGCTCAGAACTGAATCTGGATCACGATAATTCTGCAGATAATATTTATTAGCTTAAAGTAGGCAGACGGTGAAGTACACACAGATGGAGAATGTGCTGTAGATGGTTCTATATAGAACCTTTTTGAAAATGGTTCTATAAAGCACCCAAAAAGGATTCAACTATTGTTACAGTGTCAAGCTTGTAACAATAGAAGAACCCTTTCTGGTGCTATATAGAATCCTTTTCTAAAAGGTTTTATATAGAACCGTTCATAGCACATACATGCACATTTTCCATCAGTCTGAGAAACCGTTTAATTTTAATCACACAAAGGGTTCTTTGAGTGTTCAAGGTTCTGTATAGAACCATTTTCTTTATTAAAGAACCCTGAAGCACCATCTCAAGAGCGCAGGTATCTGTTTCTGACTATCATGGCCTCTAAAAAGCTGAGACTGAGCCTGCTTATAAGATGGAAGTTTATGTATAGTAACCCCTTAAACTCTAGGCTTATTATTCAGTTTTAAATCTCATTATTCGATAACTATTATACATTATTCTATTACTGTAAAAGACACTATTACATAGGTTTGACTTGTGGACAATTCAGTAAACAGGAACTGTTCTGAGCCCAGTTTCCCGAAAGCATCTTATGTGATTCTTTCGAAGATAATTTTGCGAAACCCAAGAGAATTAGTGAGTTCAGGTAATGATTTTGGATGATCAGTTCTGGATCACAAATGCCACTCCAACCCATCCCAAGTATATTACATGGAGCTCCATCACTCCAGACAACCCAGTTCCACTGCTCCACAGCCCAGTCCCGGGAGACAAGGTGATTTCAGGCTCATGTGCGGCTGCTTCAGAGCACCTCATTTGCATCACTTCTCAAAAAGCCACTGGTTTTGGGATCAAGCCAGTATCTAATATTTTCCACATACGTATTTGTCTTACTTACATACATCTAATGCTAATACATAGGCATTAAAATCTAGAATTTGGGGCATCTACCAGGGTTAACATTACACAGAAACGTAACATTTACTTCTTCAGGGTTACACATGCAGTACAATAAAAATTACCTAAAAAGTCTGCTCTCTCAGAGTAAAATAAATGTCATCAAAATTTTTAATCGAAAATTTTAAATATACGCCAAATCTAAACATCTGTCTGATGCCGCTAATTATTTTAAAGAAATTACCTGAGAGGATTCCCATATTATTGTGCATCAATAGATAAATTATTTTGTATTTGTGGTATAGACTGTCTAAATGATAGGCTCCACATTTTTCAGTATTTAGTGTGTCTAACCTTTACCTTTATTACAGCATCCATTCTTTTCAGTAGTCTTGCTTTCAGTTTTTCAAAGAAATCTGAGATATTTTTCTACATCTCCAAAGTTCAGTTGGAGACGTTTGTTGCATTTTCTGCTTTGTACAATCCAAGTAATTCCAAACACATTCAGTAATGTTGAGGTTTGGACTGTGGGGTGGTCAGTCTATCGTTCTGAAAGCATCAGCAGCTTCTTTGCTTGATTTGTAAATATTCTTATTGTCTCAGTGAGGGTTCTGGACAGCTACACATCCTTTCAGACCCACAGCGCTGAGTCGTCTTCTCACAGTGGAAGGATGGACAGAAACACCTGTGGATGCTTTCAGATCTGAACACATCCTTTCAGACCCATAGCGCTGAGTTGTCTTCTCACAGTGGAAGGATGGACAGAAACACCTGTGGATGTTTTCAGATCTGAAACAGCTTGATTTTCTCTTCTGTCTCAAAAATAAAATGTGCTTGTCTTTCAGCTGACATAATAATTGTGGTGCAATCCATTTGATTTATGTAGACGCTGGGAATTTCACAAGAGAATTAAGTAAATTCAGTTGCTTTTCAGTGCCCTTTAATAGGAAGTATCAGCGCTGTAGTACAGGCAAGACTACTTATTCAATAACAGAAAGAAGCAGGGCAGTAACAACTGTGTGCCTATGTGTTTGTGAAAAATCAGAGACGCGTGATCAAGACCATCGGTCACATTCCTTCGCTATTTCAGGATTACCAAACGGTAAAGTCCCGGATTAGAATTATAAATGGATGGTGGTCACACCATCTGGTGAGAGTTTCGCATACCTAAGCTCGGCGAGGTGCGGTCTAGGCGGAAAGCGAGAGCCAGGCGGAGGGGGCATGAGAATATTTGAAGTTTGTAACCGGATGCATTTAACCCCCTGGAAGGTAGGTCAGCTGCAGTCCCAGAGCTTCAGCTTGTTTGTCCGTTCTACTGCATCGGAGAGTCTGGGAGTTTTATGAACCATTGTTTAATTTTGTGATCGTTAATGCAAACACTTCGAACAGGAAACATAGACCAGAGCTAGTTAGACTACCCTCTGGCCAAAAAATGAAAGGACCCTCTGGTATCCATTCTGAACTACTGTTTTCTTCATATGAGATTTATTATGCATTTATTTGTAGAAATGGAAAACGGCCACTATATGTATATTTCAGACCTATAAATACAAGACTGAATATACAGTCATAGGTAAAACTTACAAGTCAAACTACACATCTTGTTTGTTTTCTAAATGGAAATAAGTTTACACATCCTCTACAGGAAACAAACTTTCTTTCCAATATGTTAAATTCAGGAAATAAGCAATAATTACACATTATGATGTTAAGTGTGTTCTTTGTAGAGGACATGTTAAGTTCTTTACACTTAGAAAATCAACAACACGTAATTTGACCTCCAAAATTCTTGCGTACGACTGTATACGGTCAGGTTTCTGTTACTTCAGTCACTTAAAAAATGCATTTCAAATATTTACACCACCAACCTTCCCTCTTTAACACCTTCTTGTTTGTTCAAACACATTTAAGAGAGCATGTCTTACTCTCAGTGGGCCTGATAATAACGGCAAAACTTTAAGAAATGAGCATCAATTGGCAGTAGTTTGGGGTAAAGGCCAACTGACTAAATGGCTAAGACCCCAAAAAGGCTAACAGCCCAACAAGCTAACAGCACAACAGGTAATAGCCCAAAAGGCTAAAACAAATTCAGAAGCTAAAATAATCAATATATTTACATTGTTGGGTAGTTGGGTTCACTTAATGTATGGTATGCCTGATATGTACAGCATCGAGTGAACAGTTATTGCTCATAATAATATATTTGTGATATATATGTGATTTGCTGCTATAACTACGCAATTTATTTCAAGATCTACACACGTTTCTAGTTATCTTAAAAAAGGGCAAGAGCCGAATAGCCCAACAGGCCAACAGTTCAACAGCCAAACAGTCCACTAAAAGTCCATTAGCTCAACAGTCTAATAACCTAACATGCCAACAGCCTAACAGTCCATTAGCTCTACAGTCCCACAAGGCTAAGTACTAACACTCCAGCAGCCCAACAGTCCAAAAGGGTAACCACTAGTTAGCAGTCCAACTGCCTAAAAGGCCAACAGCGTAACAGTCCATTAGCTCTACAGTCCCAAAAAGCTAACTAACACTCCAGCTGCCCAACAGTCCAAAAGGCTAACAACTAACTAACAGTTCAACAGCCCAAATGGCTGACAGCCTAACAGTCCATTAGGTCTACAGTCCTAAAAGGCTAACTACTAACACTCCAACAGCCCAACAGTCCAAAAGGCTAACCACTAACAGTTCAACTGCCAAACGGCCAACAGCTAACAGTCCATTAGCTCTGAAGTCCCAAAAAGCTAACTACTAACACTCCAGTAGCTCCTCACACACGCTGACAGTCACCTCAGCCGACCAAAATAGAAGCTGCGCATGAATTCCGGCAGCTATAATAATCACTAGAACTACGCAACAAACTGCAGTCTCATAACAAACCACTTACCTAAAAATACTAAACTTCTGGCAGGCTAACAGCTAAATTTAACTTACAGGTTAAACTGAACGTAAACCCTGCGCTGATCTGCCACAGTCCAACTCTGCTAGCTTGTGTTATTACTACTAGCCTTAGGCTGGAAATAAAGGTAAACTCAGCTTGAAGTTTGATCGTATAAGAAAACTAACTCACAGTAAAGTCAGTTATGTTCCTGAGTTTGGGGGTCGCAAGAAGGGGCAGAAACCTGTTTTGAAGTGTTTTAGCCAAGTTTTGGGCATCACATGGTGCTCCGAAGCTTTATCACATCATCCGCTAGAATAGCTCGGCGAGAGAGAGAGAGAGAGAGAGAGAGAGAGAGAGAGGGAGAGAGAGAGAGAGAGAGAGAGAGAGAAGTTTGGCTTTCTTTACCCAAGCTAGTCTTTAAAGTACTTCTTCTTCTTCTGCTTCTTCTTCTTCGAGCAAAAACTCCGCAAAAGTTCCTCTCAGCAATCCCACCACCAACAACAATCACGACCATTCATCGCGGAATGGCAGGAATGTTTCCAAAGCTCCAGCTGAACCAGCCCCAGGGTCCTAACGCCCCGTGGCCCTCTCTGAAAAGCCCCCACTGCTGGACTAACCGCCTCCAGCCTTGCAGCGGTCATCTAGGCCCAGCTGGACGTCTCAGAAAAGAGCAATGTCCAGCCCTGTTTCTGAAGATCTAATCTGCGTCCCAAATTGCACAGTGAGACAAAACAGCACAGCAAAAAAAAATAATAATAATAAGCACGCTGTGTCTAAAACCGTTTTCTGTCCTTTATTTTTAACGTGTTAAAAGAGACACATTTCACTACTTTTTTCTTTAAATTTAGCATTGTACTCTGCACTCATTGAAAGAGCTGTGGTGCCCAGAGTTTGGCCTCCGAGGATGTTTAATTGAGAGAACAAACATATTTTGATGCTATATGTTACTTCTTTTATCATTTTTTACGTATATTAGTAACAAAAATATAGCAGATTGTTGTCGACTATTTTTTCGTAAACTCAATTTTAATTTTCTGGATGTTGGTTTTATATGTTAATGACCACTACTCTCACACTTAAAAAAAGACGGCTCGTCAAGGGTTCTTTAGCAAAAGAAAAAAAAAATGGTTCTATATAGGACCATGAACACTCAAAGAACCCTTTGCATAATTAAAGGGTTCTTTGCATCGTTAAAGATTGATGGGGACTGTGTTTCACATGGTTCTATATAGAACCTTTTTGAAAATGGTTCTATATAGCACCAAAAAGGGTTCTTCTATTGTAACAGGCTTGACATTGTAACAATAGAAAAACCCTTCTTGGTGCTATGTAGAACCATCTACAGCACATTCTCATCATTCTAAAGAACCATTTAACGATGCAAAGAACCTTTTAATCATGCAAAGTTTTCTTGGTGTTCATGCTTCTATATAGAACCATTTTTTACTAATGAACTCTTGAAGAACCATCATTTTTAAGCGTAGGCTGTCTCAGTGGAGGGGGGTAGGGGGTGTGGTCACTATGGAGAGCTCAGTGGTTTCAGTGGAGAACAGAGACCTTTAAGTTCAACTTATAAGCTTGTTTATGCTGAGAGTCAGTTAGACACAGGCACTAAATCATGAGCCAAGTGGGTCATTACAGAGCGATGTTTAACGCAGAAATTCACTTTGTAAGTACACTTTTGAAAAAGATGGTTCTTCAAGGGTTCTAATTAGAACCATTTGCATGCTTAAATGGTTCTGTGCATGGTGAAATCATTCTGAAATGGTTCTATATAGCACCCAAAAGGGTTCTCCTATTGTTAATGTTTTCACGGCTTTGGCGTCTGGAGCTGCATTAGAGTAGAACGTGGACCGGTTACGGGTCCCAGAGGACTAATATAAGAACCATGAGTCTACATGCTAATGACTATGAGCTGTAGTTTAAATTAGTGCAGTGTAAAATCAGTGCAGTGTGAAAAATCACTTTGTTTTGAGATTAACAAGATGTTTTCAGTGGTAGAGAGTACACGGCCATGCTGTTTTAACACATGCACAATGTGGCTGGTGTTGTCATTTGACAAAGTCAGCATATGTTCCTCAGAAATGTGGATGTGTCTTTCAGCATTAGTGGTGCCTTCACAGATGTGCAGGCTACCCATTAATACACTCCCATACCATGGCAGACCCTGTCTTTTAAACTTTACGCTGTTAACAGTCTGGATGATCCTTTTCTTCTTTGTCTGGAGAACATGACATCCATTATTTCCATAAACAATCTGAAAGGTTGGCCCCTCAGACCACAGTACATGTTTCCAGAGTGTATCAGTTCATCTCAGATGAGCTCGAGCCCAGAGAAGTCAGCAGTGTTTCTGGACGTTGATGACAAAAGGCTTCCACTATGCATAGTACAGTCTTAATGTCACGCCTCCTGCTGAGCCTGCTTTCAAAGACTCAATTTCCCAGAGCTCCCTGGGAGATCATCTGACGGCAACAGTCGTACATCTTCATTTCCTCCAGAGACTTGATCTGTTCGATCAGTTATGACGGATTCACTCTTATTGAAGTGAAGAATGCAAAACGCTTTCTGCTCAGTGGTCGCCATCTCCTCGCAGACTGAAGGGAGCCATCTTCCTGTGACAGTCGGAAACTCTATGACCCTCTCTTTCAATTGGTATGTGATTGGTTTCTAGGCAACTCACAGTTGTAAAAATATGGAGCTGAAATCAAATAAATTTTTTTAAATCACCCTGTATTTTAAACATTTCACAGCGTTCCTAGTCTTAAATTGTCCCGTCCTAACTTTTTTGGAATGTTTTGCAGACATTAATTTAAGAACGAGCGTATATTTACAAAAAAAGCTGCAAGGCTAATAAGATAAAACAATAAATATTATCTTTGTACTGCTTTAGTTTGAATACAGGTCATCATAGATTTATAAATCAACACTATCTGTTTGTATTTGCATTTTACCTACTATCTTAACATTTTGGAAATGGGTTTGTATAATAGAAGTAATACAAGTAATTGTATGTATATGGTACAATGTAATTACTTCGAGACACTTTTATAATGGAATTTGTAAAAAAGTAATTAAAATTTAAATGACTTCCTATTCATAGTGTTCAAACACTCTTAAAACAAATGTCTAACAGATGCAAAACATAATTACTGACATCACTGATGAAGCTACCATGGAAATGCAAATAAGACAATCTGTTCCCTGCATTGTACTCAAACTATAGCAAATCTATAAGAAAGAGGAATTCATTTCATCCAGCAGCACTTTTAAAACATAATTAACCTTCGTGAAATGACTTTATGAGAAACATTCATTACTGAATGACTTCAGACTTAATACCAATGAGATTTACTCATCTGACAGCGGCTGCGTGGGGTTTGCTCATCAAGGGGGCCTTTTTCTTTGAAGTCTCTTTCTTTGAGTGGGCATATATATGTGTGTGATGCATTGAATTTAATTGATGTAAATGTGGACATCATATCCACACGAATAAAATCTATAGTACTGTGCAGAAGTCAGAAACCACCCAGTTTCCGTCAAATTCCCTGTCAAAACAGCATTTTTTCAGTGTCAGAAAAAAAACATATATTTAATAGAAAACTACACAAACGCCTACAACACTAAGTACAATATCAAATCTATCAGTATTTCAGTTGTCCACTCTACCTTGGTGCACTTTACTGCCACTTTAACTCTTCCATCCTTCTAATCTTAAAACCAACCAGTTATAGCTGTGTCCTTCCAACAAAAGCTTCCTAAAGGAGTCACTGATATTATGTTCCCTTTCAAAGAGGCTCTAACATTCACAATAACAGGTTCCCAAACTCACCTCAGCTGCCTTCAATTTTTTTTTCTCGTGAGCATCTAACATGATTAAAGGTGATATTTCTAAGGAGATAAGATGTTAGATAGTCCACCTATGGAAGAGGAAAGTCAAATTGAAGTAAGTGAAAAAAAAATGGGACTCCTAACAACCAAGAGCTGTAGACCACCAAAACTGTCCCCATCAGATAAACGGCACTTAAAGCTTTCATCTTTGAGAGAGAGGAGAAAATCAAGTCGCTTCAGATCTGAAAACAACCACAGATGTTTCTGTCCATCCTTCCAGTCAGAGAAGACAACTCGGCGCTATGGGTCTGAAAGCAAGAAGCTCTTACTGGTAGCTGTAATAAAGGCAAAGAAAGTAGCACAGTACTCAAAATTTGATATTATTTTTAGTTACAAAAATGCTGTTGTAACATATGCTTGGTATAGTATGTATATAATGTATGTTTTTAATATCTCATATTTCAGTATGCTTTCAGAAAGTTTTTGTGCCTGGAAATAAACTTATTGTGTCTACATCACAATAGCCATTTACATTGTGTGTAAATATCATGAAGAATGGACCAAAAGAAATGTCCCAAAATTACTTAGAAAAAAGTCTGGTTCCATTGACTGACATTAAAAGTAAAGTAGGTCTTTTCCTTTTCCTGTAAAGTTACCATTTTGGAGATACAAGGTTTTCTTCCAACAGCAACGTTTTATTTCTCTTTCAAGTCAAACTGAGTCTTAATGCAACAGCAAAAGCAGCATGGAAACCAACCACCACTATCACACATAGTCTAAAACAGGCGTTTGAATAAGAACAACAAACTCACTGGTTCATAATAAAGATAAAAACGTGGATATATTATTTATATATAAAAGATAACATGTAAAACTCAAGGGGCCTGAGGACAGATACAGTTTCTTCATTCATTTCATTTAGGTAGTCATTTGAACAAACTCAAGAGCTCTTTGCTCATCTGATATTGACATTTGCAGTCAATTATCCCAGGTATTTGAGCCACTTTGAGCCTTGTGGTTTTAAACCTCACCCCCCAAGGCCATCGACTCAAGGGGCCAGTCAGTAATCCATTCTTCAATGTATTTTATTCAGTTGGAAATGATGGACGCATCTGAATAAAGTTCACTGCATTACTTTTTTCCATGTGTGTTCGTACCGTACAGCATGTCCAGAGACTGCTGGTGCTGGTGTATTCCGATCTGATCCAGCCACTGGGCAACATCATCAGGAATCCAGTCTCCAGGATCCATGACCACTTCCTGCCCTGAAGATACGAATACATAGGTCAAAACTCCTACTAAGCAGTGAGTTTATTTTACACTGAGTTTATACGCACTTAATAATCCAATAACAGTAAAAAAAAAAAAAAGGTGATTCTAATTCTGAATTGGGTCCAAAAAGAAGAATGTCCAGTTCTGTTCATGGCCAAATTGCTCAGGAGTACTTTAAACCTCTTAGTATTCATCATATTGTAAACAAAACAAAACAAAACCCCTGGAAGCTGCACTACATCTGGGTTAAAATCTCACAGAAAACTGTCTGACTCTATTGTAGCCTAATTGTTGCTGTACAATTGATCACATCCACTTGTTCAATAATGCAAGTCCACCACTGAGCAGATATTATTAGAGTGCTGGACCATTCTCAGCAAGACAATGCCACTGGCACGGTGCTTGTATAAATGTATCACACCCAGGATGGAGTTTTTACACACTGTGTACACCTGCTGGCCACTTTATCAGAAACCCCTCTCTTGTAGCTCCACCTTGGTTTTGTACAGTTAGAGACCATACCACAGTTTGTACTAGCCATCCTTTCACCTTTCATCAGTTGTTAGTATCTAACCACAGAACTGCCCTTGGCTGAATATTTTTGAATGGTGGTCCATTCTTAACCATTGACACACGTGCAAAAAGCCCAGGAACACCACTGTGTCTGGAACACATACCAGCAGCAAACACACTACCATGACCACTATGATGCCAGTGTTACTGCTAGGGTTCAATACTTTTATGGTACCAAACGTCAATACTACCAAGTATTAGACTCCATATCAGTCAATACAAAAATTCGAGAATGAAATAGTCAGTCTTAACAGCTTCCATGAGCCAATAAGTATGCTTGGTAAAAAAAAAAAAAACTAGGCTGCTGATTGGCTGTCTAAATTACATGTAGTATTCATGTTATTAACATCAGTGCTGTTTGATTAGTCCATAGTCTGTTGCGGTCAGTAAATGCTCCCACTTCTAGCAACTAACACTCATTACTGGTTTAAGCCACACTCTACAGTAAACATTCAGGAATCGGTACCAAAGTCCAGGTATTGATTTCAGTATTGAAAATGTTTGAATTATACCCAGCTGTACTCACAGCTGTGTTGATAACAGTCTACAAATCAGCTGTTAAGAACTAGCTAACACAGTTATAGCAACTGAAATCACTAGTAAAACAGTGCTAGATGAATCTAATATGAAGAATTTGATTTGGAATGCAATCCGTAACCTTTCTTTTGGACTGTGGAAAGCTTGGTCTATTAGATTTGGTTCAACTAGAGTTAAATTTGGGCAAGTTTCATTAAAACCCAGACTTGTGGATGAAGTTTTACTTTTTTTTTTTACTTTTATAAATTACTTTCAACTACAGTGAACAAGGCAATTACAGCAAACTTAAAAGGACTCGATTTTTGAATAACTGATA
>JAILXH010060387.1:26602-36634 GCA_023558415.1 Piaractus mesopotamicus | reverse complement strand
TTTTGGAGGTACAAGGTTTTCTTCCAACAACAGTGACAAACTAAAGACAGTGGCGTATCTTTCACCATTTTAGGAGGGCATGCAGTAAATCATCCTCAGATGTAGATATACGACATATACATGCATATATGGATCACTACACCAGTACTCACATATCGGCTTTAGAGTAGTTACTGAATAATTTAAAGTAGATACTAAATAATAAGTCTTAAAAGCCTAACTGAATAATAAGCCTTCCTATAATGGGGTTAAAGAACAAGCACAACCAAAAGCACATCAATCAACCTTCGCTTTCAAGCAGAACATAATGAACACGGTGTGTCAGTGAATAATTTCAAATGTGTGTTGTGATCCAGAGAAGTAAAGTTCCAAATGAATGGATGAACAGTGCTGCGAGGGGAATATGTTAAGTCTATATCTGACTGAACTAATAGTCTTCTTCTACCTGAGCTGCAACTGGCTGCTTCTCACCCCTGCACACCTGAGTGAACACTGGCCAGCCTCAATACCACAAACAGCACGCCCCATTTCCCTGACCTGCCTCACTACACAGCAGCGCATGGAGCAAAGAAGCGGCGGAGAATTGACTTGACTCCTCTGGAGGATCTATCAAAAGTCTGCTTGGTGGTTGATAGACACTGTTGTTGTTCTTCAAAACAAAATACGTACGTGCAGTGAGTCAGATGAAGGATTTCGAGAAGCTTTTGTTTTGATACACTGATTGTCTTGAGCACAGTGCTCCACAAGAGACAGCCGATATATTGAACAATGTCATCATTAGCAAAGATGCAATGCTGTGGACAGTAAGAGAGTTCAATCTGCTGTGACCGTTGAGTGAAATGGCAGAAATGTTCTAAGAAAAAAAAACACAGATTGCTAATGAGAACAGCCTTCTCAGAATCCTTAACAAGCGGAGGAAAACTGCCTCTCAGAGGCTTGCCCAACTGCATAGAATAATAAGCAAGGTTAGAGACTTCGGCCGAGGTTCACCCGCTGAGCTGCAGCCCCACTCAGCCATGTGTGGATATAATTAAAATGGCCACTTAATCCATAACACACGAAAAGCCCACCGCTCAAGCCTTCCTAAAAATGACTTTCAAAGACAAATTAGCATTGCATAATGAAAAGCTATGCCAAGATACTGTAACTGTGAAACTGTTGACATTAATACATTGTGTATATTCATATATTCTGTAGGGCATTTCCGTTTGCCAAAGTGCCAAACCATCTTTAATGCTTTCCTGCTATTAATTGTTTTTACTATTCAAATGTATGAAACGGATACATCCCTCACTTTTAACAGTTCACTCTTGCATAGCATTAAATGTCTTGACAAAAAAAAAAAAACCTCTTGTCTGCTAAACATTTCACTGGAGACTGAGACACAAAAACAATGCGGTTCTCTCATTCGTACATTGATGAGTTTGTTGCTTCAGGTAGACAAAGCTTAATCTAAAGCCATGAGAAACCATTTGCTGCACATAGTTAATAAAACCTTCACTTTTGGCTCAAAGTATTAAGAGAGCAAAGGCTAAATGTTTCACTGCAGAGGCAATTTTATACACCTCGTAAAGCATATCTGCGATATTTTGGCTCTGGGAGAACAACAATGAATCAGTGCACTGGAGAAGCTGTTGGAAAATGATAAGCAGCAAAGGAGCTGTAATATACACCAGCTATCTCTTCCACTTATGACAGAACTGCATCAAAAACTGCCATCTTATGATAGCAGGGCTTACATCAATTACTGCAACGTGGGGCTGGTCAAAAGCTGTGCTGCACATGTTTCCACATCACTCCTGCCTGCTGATGACGTGATCGCAAAGCTATGGCAGGAGAGGGTCAAGCTCAATTCACGCTTGTCGAATGTCAGACAGGACGAAAGGTTACACGTGCTGTGGGTTTGCTGTCAGCTCCACACATCCACGGCTAACGGCGCCAAATGTGGTGGGTTTACAGAAAAGTAGAGTGTGCAAAATAGGAAAATGTAGATGGTAGAAAATATGACTGGCCTTGGAGTTGGAGACTTAATCTCAGGTTCCTAGATTGCCACATAAAGGTCACAGCAGATCAAAAAAGAGGATGATGCATGTGCCAGCCCTTGAGTTATGCTTGCCTTGAGATTAAAATGGCCGTAGTGAAAGCTCCCAATACAGACTTGCATATCAGGATTCCAGTCATGGTCCTCAGATCCATCCCCACCTCTTACCCTAATTCAATC
The DNA here is from genome assembly GCA_023558415.1 of Piaractus mesopotamicus. Classification (NCBI taxonomy): domain Eukaryota; kingdom Metazoa; phylum Chordata; class Actinopteri; order Characiformes; family Serrasalmidae; genus Piaractus; species Piaractus mesopotamicus. The sequence continues at coordinate 34,413 of JAILXH010060387.1, read as the reverse complement.
TTGAATTGGCCTGTTCTGCAGCATAAACTGAGGCTTATTTAATTACCACAGCTGCTGAACTATGATGAAACTTAGGAAGAATACAAAAACCCTAAAATAAGGTAAAAAAGGCCAAAAATACCAAAGCGGAATTTTTTTATTAAGCAAAATTAAATACTAAATACTGATACTACAATACCCAAAGCCAAATTACTTAAGTTTTCATAGTAAAGCATAGTGATCTAAGGGAAAGCAACAAGTGGAAGAACAATGGACTGGCAACCCCAGAGCCCAGACCTCATAATCATTGAATGTGTTTGCCATTACTTGGATTATGAGAAGCAGAAAAGGTGACCAGCTTCGAAGACTGAACTTTTTGTGGAAGAAAACTGAAAGCAAGTCTCCCAAAATTAATGGAAACTGTAATAAACTGTAAAAAAGAACAGAAAAAAGACTTGTAACAATAGCAAAACCCTTTTTGGTGCCATATACATAACAGGTTTTCCACCATAGATAAGAACCATTTAACCATTCAAAGAATCATTTGTGCATTCAAAAGGTTCTCTGAGATGTCAAAGTTCTATATAAAATCAATGCCTTTACTGAAGAACCCTTGAAGTACTACTTTTAAAGGGCATACAATTAACTGAAACTACAGCCACCAGAACCCAAACTGAAACAATGATAAAACATGATGATTATATATGCATACAAATGAATATATTCAAAACAATGGAACAGTTTTATCACAGCACTTTCAATAACACAAGGTAGCTCTGAACTACAAACACTAACAATTCAGAAGCAGACAGTTCAAACATTACAGCAGCTTCCAGCTACTAATGCTTCTAACAGGAAGAGGGGTGGGGTTGTTCTTTGAAGAGATCAGTTCAATTTTGGAAAAATTTAATGGTCTAAGGGACCAGATTATGAATATTAGGGGACCGTGAACCATGAGTGATGCGAACAATATAAGACTTTATTTCTGACAATAAAGTTAAGCTGTTAAGGGTCACATGAGTTAACCATACCATCAGCCGCAGTGTATCATACTGCCTGGGCCAGATTGTTGTTACACAGTAAATGGATCTAATGGCGATTACATAGCAAATCTGAGATTGTGCAATCCAGTAATCCACGGCTTTAAGATCTCCTTCCGGACCATTATAAAGCTGTGGTTATTACACGTGGCTATAAAACACACAACAACGGTAAAATGAAAGCGACATGCAATGTAAAAAGCTCTGTACCATACAAGCACTCACAAAGAAAGAATCAGGGATTATTCTGCATGTTAATCACGGGAAGTTAAGCTTCCTGACATCCGAAGAGTAATCTCAACAGTAGTGATGGGTCATTTAGCCTAGCTACTTTGTCGGTTATTAACGTTGTCCGGAAACAATTTGAATAAGAGAGAAACTGTGATTTCTAGAATTAATCCCTAAGGTCACTAATGATGTTTAATCTTTCTGCCCATCATTGTGCATGAACACCATGGTAGCTCTGTCATTTAATATGACGCTGCATGTTAAAAGGAATGCATGGAATCACTAGTGTCTGGGGACTGAGCAAGCAATAAGGCCGATCAGCAGCCTTACCCCGCCTGCCGTGAGTGAGTAATGACTGTTTGGCATCTTTTATATGTCTGGGGCATGTGTGACTGGGAAGGACTGCGCCGCCCTGCCTTTAACCACTTTATGAGATGATTCACTGCTCACTTCATATTCTGACAAAGAGAAGCAGTGATTTATGCTGTGGACCCACCGTCTCGCAAATCACGCGTACTGCTTCCCAATGTATGAGTGCAGTATGCAGAGAGATCAGAAGGATTTCCCAGACAACTGACAGGATCCGGTGTCAGCCGGATAAAATCTTCCCAAGACAACAGTGGAAAAGCCATTACAGCAGCCTGTAGCGTCCTGGAGATACAGTTCTGTGCAAAAGTCAGAGACCACCCTTTATTTCTTTTATTTCCTGTCAGAATGGCCATTAAGTACAAGTTATTAATTTCTCAGGAGGTATTTCTGAGAAGATTAGATATAAGATGATCCACTTGCATAAGGAAGGGGAAAGTCATAGTGATAATAAGTGAAAAACAGGAGTTTCCAAAGCTGGAGTTAAATAAATTATTTAGAAAGATATAGAAAATGTCCACTAAAACTGTCAGCATCAGATAAACAGAACTTCTTTTCTTCTATTGTTACAAAGCTTTCATCTTTGAGAGATAGAAGAAAATCAAGCTCCACTCTTGCTTCAGATCTGAAAAAAAGCACAGGTATTACAGGTATCCTTACATTGTGAGAAGACAACTCAGCACTATGAGTCTGAAAGGATATGTAGCGGTCAAGAAGCCATTACTGAGAAAATGAAATAGACAAAAAAGAAGAAAATTTGAAAATCATATGAAGATGTTGTTGCTGATTCTCAGAACCCCAGATCCTCCAAAAGCAGCTTGAATTGCCAAAAGCATGCTGAGAAATGTCTGCATATATGTCAGATTTATGCAGCTTATAGTGCCGGGGGAGCATTTTGAGCTGAGGGCTCCAACAGAGACCCCAGTAAGTGGGTCAAAATTTCAACAACAGACCATCTGAGGTGTCAGAATTGAGGCAAAGGAGACCATGGTAATAGGACTAGACTCCCACTTTACTCATGGTAAACAAAGCTGAGTTTGTGAGTGTGTCAATTTGTACGGCTGCTTGCCCCATTTTCCCTGCTGCTAGTGAGAAGCATGTCCGTGTGGAGGGACTTGACATTATAGTGTGGTGTGTAAAATTAAGGCCTGTGGACACTTTCATGTGGGGTTCCTGTCGGCAGAGTGATTGTGCAGCATGACCCGAAGGCCTAGACACCAGACGCTATCAATAGGTTTGCTCAACACTGAATTTGTGAACTATCTTGCACTCCACAGTGTTAGTGGTTTGAGAGTACAACTTGCTCAGAGTGATGCAACAACACAGCAATAACATAATGATGACATATACCTCCTGCGAGATGATTGGGCGTTGACTCATGAGATGGTGGTTGCATGAAGCTGGCAGTGAAGGAGGCAAAGAGAACATAAACAAGACTCCAAGATTCTTCTAAACATATTTATAAATATTTATCAAAAGAGCTGATCAAAGGGTGTTCTGGTCAGTGAGTACACGTACATCAGTTTACAACATCCTCTAAGATGCATACTGATGCCAGAGATATTGCAGTGTGACAAAAAACCTGCAATTCGTTTTCAGTCCAACAATCCACGGAATGCGGAGCGACGGAATCAGCAGCCTCATAACTCCGTTTTCAGTTTGAGGTCAGTGTTTGAGGCACCAGAGCAGTGACAACGATCATCTGTACTTATTGCATCTGCTCCATTGGCAGAGCCAAGCAGGCATCTGGTCCTGTGCTTGTGTCAGCTGTTAACTCAGTAGACTGCCCTAGTGTATGGGACTCTTGCCCGAGAGTGGCCTCCATTCGGCATGACAGGCAGCCAAAGCCTGGCCAATTTAGTCCTTCCCATTGGATAACGAGAGAGATTAGAATAATATCAAAGCAAAAAATAAAAAATAACCTGTTCCAATATTGTAGCTTAAAAAATGCAGTGCCAGAATAGCATGTCAGCTTTCTGCTCGTGTACATGTGTAGTGTCTTCTCTGGTCCACTGGAGGGGAATAACAGGGGAATAACAAGCGTTATTAAGCCGCTCTGTTTTCCTGGACTGTCTGAGGCTGAAGGGATCACAGACAGAATGATGTCCGGCCATAGCAGAAAGGGAAAGGACACGTGATCCTGAATGGTGAGAACGCACGCACACCTTCATGTAAACAAGACATTCCACTCAGGCCTGCATTGGATGGGACCCTTTGCGCTGTTCACCTTTACGGAGTATGACAGCTCTTGTCCTACTGCATTGTATCTGTGAAGTGTTTTGACAGGTCCTTGCAACAAACACTTATGGTATCCACCATCACTCATAGACTTGCAGAACACGATTGTCTCTGTTTACAATCTCAGTACAACGTTTTAACAAAGTTACAATTATCCACATTCACTTGTTGATACAGGCTATCATAATGTCAGACAAATTATTTAGGGCAACCTGCGGTCTGCTGTTTTCTATTACAGTGGCATGGCTTGCTCATCCTACCTTAATTGACATCACCTTCTGCAATAGATATAAAGCAGTTGCAGTAAATGTTTGTTAGGTTCTCAGCGTGTATACCCTAACTAACTCTTATGTTAGGCCTGTCACAATTATTACATAATTGCCTGATGAATGTATATATTAAGACACATCATGAAACTTCAAACTTCTGACTGGTGCTATAACACCATTAGAGAGCAGTGGTGAGTAAAGTTTGTTAGCTGTATTTGAGCTGTATCTCATGTCAGTTGAGATCTACGAAGTGTCGACAGCTACACACACACACACACATCTTCTAAGCCGCTTATCCTTCTGGGTTGCGGGGGGAGCTGGAGCCTATCCCAGCAGTCATTGGGTGGAAGGCAGGATACACCAGTCCATTGCAGGGCAGACAGACAGACATATACATTCACACACACCCTCATACCTAGGGGCAATTTAGCATGTCCAATCGGCCTGACTGCATGTCTTTGGACTGTGGGGGGAAACCGGAGAACCCGGAGGCAATGACAATTTAATTATTAATCACAATTATTTATATGGAAATTTATCATTAGCTAAAACGTTATAATTGTGACAGGCCTAACGTGATTGCTGTGGTAGCTAGCCGTGGTTAATTGTCCTGAAATGCACCAATAACCCATGTGTCAAACACAATGTGCTGCACTACAGTCCCCAGCATGCACTGCAACGTAATGTGCTTTGACTCTCTTACCCCAATAACAATCTATGGGACAGCAGTTATACCTCAACATTAATTAAAAAATCAAATAAAAACATTTTTTTTCTCTTGCCCACAGATTTGATGAGATTTTTAATATGGTCCTTTCACTGGTTGAGTTTGACCTATAAGAATATAAGCATCCCTTCAAGTCCCAAGTCTGAACATAATTAGCAAAAGAGTTTTACTGCACTCTACAAACTGATCATCAGTATGCTACTGGCATGAAGAGTTTTTTTTCGTCACTGCGACAGTACTCCAGTGAAGTATTTCACAATCTGCTTTAATTGGATTTCACAGAAACATTGCTCTGTTCTGGCATTTCCTCATTCCCACCGAACACCATGATTCCTTTCGTGTTGCCATGTCCATTTCGAACCTGACGAATCAAATATTTACATAACTACGCCATGGCTGTTTTATATCAGGCCCATTTTAGCTGAATTTGGGCCAGCAAGAATCTACTCTGCCACGGACCGGCTAACTTCGCCGCCACAAGAGACAGTGAAGTGTGTGCTGAACAGGGCTCTAATGTGATTGAGAGCTTAAAGAGCAGTGCGGGTTGCAGTTTGCGATGTGAAAGGTGCAATAATACCTAGTCACGCTGCCTCCACTACTGTGACTGCTACTGCAAAGCAAGAAAGGGGGGAAGCCAAAGTTGCTTAGCAACCTTTGTCCTTTAAAAGATGATTCTCGTTGGGCTGGGTATCCTTTTGTGTATTGCCAATATCACAATGCCATGAGATGTGATGTTCTGTGGGCTACATTTTGTGCGCAAATTGTGTTGTCAGTCAGTTCGTCCCTGTCATGGGGCGTCCACACTGTCCAAATGTTCATATGCCTGATGTGTACTTGCTGTTGACGAATGCAGCTGTCAACGTGAGTATTTCAATGGTGAGGACAGATACAGCTGACAAAAAGAAACAGGGCTGCTGCATCAAAGGTGAGGACAAAAGGCTGAATTAATGGATGGCCCTGTGACAGCATGACCTCCTTCCTAGGTCACCCCTCCAAAATCCAGCTGGAGCTATGTGGGTGGCAATAGGAAGGGCTTGTTAATTATCTGTGTGATGCCATGATTTAAATATAATCATTCAAATACTTCAAAAAATGTATTATTTTTGCATTAATATATGACTCCATTCAACATCTCATGCATCTCATGAGTCATCCATTTTGTGTACATAGTCATGTCACCCAATATTCATTTAACCCTGTTCCCTGAACACATTCACCCCTATGAAATATCTGGAATAACCCACCAGTCACATATTCAGCTGGAAGTTGCGTCATCCAAATTTCCTGAAGATCATGGGAAGAAGTGAAAATTTCTTCTGATTCTTTTTTCTTTATTTTCAGTAATGCTTCACTTGAACCCTGCTACATAACACTGACTATGCCATAAACATGACTTGGAAGATGTCATATGTGAAAAATGATTTTTAAATGAAACATTTATTTTCAATCTAAAAATTGGGTAACAGGGTCAGGTGACAATATTACTGAAAATAGGGTTACCAGCTACATAACATTGACCTAACCATGTCATGGAAGATGTCATATGTTGTTAAGAGTGGTCATGACAGATTATGTCCAGCAACATAGCAATATCATGTTACCTTTACCAGTAATTGTCATTACAGATGACAGCTTATAACAGCGTACAGCATTTTCCATGACATGTTTATGGCATGGTTATGTCAATGTAAGTGTGGCCTTTTTGGTGATACTGTCACCTGACCTTGTTACCCAAATTATTGATTGAAAACAAACATTTTAAGTAAATCAATAGAGTGACTATAATGTCGTTATGTAATTAGAGCATGGACGCTGGTTAAAACTTGAGCCTGTTATTTTCAATCCTGTTATTCAAATCATTGTCGGGAAAGTGAATCTTGAGATATTGTTCCTGAGATGGGTTAACACATTTTGAATGGTTCAGTGCATTTTTTCTTAGGATCAGTGTTGACAAACGATTTAAAGAAGAAAGTTACAAAGGCTAAGTGGCACCCTAATCGTGGAATCTCACAGTTAATTAGTTGGATCATCTTCATTAGTGCAGGGGAAACACCAAAATACAGAAGGCAGGGGTACTCCAGGACCAGAATAGGGGTTGTGTCTTGCCTAAGCCAGTTAAATGTTACTGATGTCTTATTTTTACTGAGACCTGACCCAGTAGAAACATTACAGTGACATTGAGATGTATACCAACTGTCATAAGTAGTGGCCAGACCGGCAGTCAGTGATCCACCTGCGTGTTTAACAGTCCTGACGCTGCTGGAAAACGTCCTTCAGCGAGAGGAAACGCACGGCACAAGAGAGCATGATAGAAGATGACAAGATGCCATGAAAGGAGTTCCTGTTCCGCCAGCAAGAAAATGTCAGAGGCTAAAATTTCATTTTCTTGTGTGGATGCACGGCGCACGTGAGGTACAGAGTCAGGAAGTTTTAATGCCTTCAGAATTGCCATATAAACCCGTTCCCTCCTGCATACACAATGCTGCTACTGAGCCCCTCCTTCTCTCACTGTGTCTTTCTCTTTTTCTGAATCTCTCTCTTTTTCTCTCTCTCTCTCACACTTACTCTCTTCCCTATTTTATGTCGATCAAACTCAATATGGGTCAGCCAGCCCCCTTCCTGCTCACAGCCACCCCTGCAGTTGCTCTAGTATGAGTGCAGTATTCACTTGAATGCTCACACGTTCTCTCCCTCCTCTCACTCTCGGATGCAGTTTGGGTTTACCGTGTAAAGGCTCATCTTTTATTGAAACGTAACCAAGGAAGAATACATAAGTATATTTTGCATCCTGACCTATTATAACTGTAACTATTTGCATCTGCACAGAAACACCTTCCTGCTTCCACAAAAACCACCTACTTTCACAAACGCATCCCACGATTTACACAAGCGGTTCTTCTTCCATATTTATGGAGAGATTTATTTGCAGCCTGCGCATGGTTTTTGCAGGAGGATGAGGAGGAA
>JAILXH010060365.1:2790-22218 GCA_023558415.1 Piaractus mesopotamicus | reverse complement strand
GATAGATAGATAGATAGATAGATAGATCACATATCTCACTGTGAACATTTAATAAATACTTGTGATCTTGTAGATAATTTCATCATTTTAAAATTTTAATAATAACTACTATTTTACATATGCAGATAATTACAAACAGATTTTTTTTTAGCATAGTAATATGTTAATCCTATATCATACTTAATTGTGTATTCATTTTATATTAATCGAATAGGAACGATTTCTGGAAACGTATCGTTTTGAATGTATGTGTATGTTCACATATCCATATATATCTCACATATCCATGTATATCTATAGTAAAATTGCACTCTTTTCAACTTTTAATAATTATTTTTGACCTTTTGGATAATTTCAACATTTTCAAATTCACTGCATTAATAATCCGTCACAAATAAATACGAAGAGGTTTTTTCAGCATAGTGAGATGTTGCGCTACGTGTGGAAAATGTACGTGCCTTTGGTAAAAACATTGCAGCTCTTTTACTGTATAAAGTATGGGCTGATATGATGATACGTAACAGTAAAATTGTGCTGATTACAGTGCTGCTGAAGAGATTTGGCGTCACATGCCGTGTGCTGCTGATTCACCCCTTTATTCTGGGACAGGTCTATGAGCTTTATGAGAACATCTGCATGTGTACAGCGCTCCTCCAAGCTTACCCTGCCCATTAAACTAATGCAGTCGCTATCATTTACTGAAACACATTCAGCCAAGTGATTGTGTAATCCAGCTTCTGCCATCTTCCTAAACCAGGTCACCCACCCACCAGACTGATCTTAGAGCTTCACCTGACCCAGATAGACAACTTACCGACAGGGTTCCAACCAGAACCTTCTTCCAAAGACGTAGAAAGTATGAGTCAGTGGGGTTTGAGAGGAGCCTGTGCTCTAACAGTCAGGATGTTTGTATTCGACAGTGACCACATCAAGGTGGGCCGATGAATATGGTCCATAACTGCAGGACACACAACTGCTGGATTTTGAAGGCCGAAGAATTCAAGGAGTTCAAGCAGAGTATTTTGTGATTTGAAATTTGTGCATTTTGTTCATGAGTTAGCTCTTTAATTGACCTTTATTGGGACATTTGAAGCATAAAACCACAAACGCTTTTGATGTTAGATTTTTTCCGTTTGTGCAAAAAAAGAAAGTGTTTACACAAACAGAATGAACAAAAGGAGTCGTCTGAGAAACCCACTTTGAAAATATGTCGACGGTAAATCAATTGCATTTCATGTTGAGGTAATGACGTCTAAACGCTGATTTTACTCTATTTTAACCGAATGAAAATAAATAAAATAAAGGTCAGATGAAAAAATGATATAACACCAAACATTCATTCGGAATTCCTTTTTGCCCAAACCTCTTTAGATCTGCTGTCATTCTGATATTTCTAATAGACTAGACCAGCTGCATGATGAAACAGAGAGAGGATGTATCAATATCAGTGGTATCAGTCAAAAACATGGCATTTAAAGTTTATGTTCCAACATCTTTGAGACACTTTGTCTTTGTGTTTATTGTATGAAGTGATGAAGAACATCAGGGGGAAATTATGGGGAGCTTCCCCAAACGCAAACAAGGAAAGAACTATTATCATCTTGAGTTTTTTTTTAGTGCCATAATGTGCTCCTTCTGTGCCCAGTGTGATGTAATGGGTGCAATGCCGAAAACATGATTCCAAGCAGCGGTCTGGAGTTTTACCTGCCCTTTAAAGGAGGGTTGTGACCGTAGTCTTAAAAAAAAACACTGTATTGATTTCCAGCAGGGGCACAAGCCAAAAATAGCTGAATATATTACAAACATCATTAGTTTACTATTTCAGCTGTGGGCTTTTTTAAAAACTCTCCCAGTCAGACACGCAACTCTGTAACTTTCCTTTCATCATCCTGGGCTTTCTTACTCTCACACAGACCAGGAAGTTTACCTTGCTCAGGTGTCAAGAGAGGTGTTGTCTTTCTCTTCTCTGATTGGGCGGCGGCTATAGTGGAGTCTACGCTGCTGAAGCTCTTTTGTCCACTGTGTGTAAAAAGGGAATTACACAGCTTCTGCTACTGTGCACCGTGCTGCCTCACAGGTCGGCGTCAGTGTCTGGACGAGCATGCAGGGCGTAAGCTTCCATTCAGAACACTGTGAAAACCAATAAAGCTTAACTGTGACAGCATTATGACAGCAATAGTATCTCAGTCAGTGTATAGTACATGACTACATATGGTCAGTCATGAGCAGTAGAGACCCTAAGAATGACTCTACTGAGAAGTGTCTGTGGTCACCATTTTACATGGGGAAAAAATCGCTCTGAATGAAGTCTGAAATTCTGTGTCTGCCAGAGGAAGTGCTTAAATTGCCCTTACCTTAAAAAATGTCATCATCTTTTTAAAAAATAACATCATCTAAACTTTATTAAAGTTTCAAAACACACAATTCACTCCCCAAGGTGGAAAAAAACACGGACCCTTTAAAGTTATTTTGCTAAGGCTGCTTTTCCACTACCACCTCAACCAAAACCAGACTTAGTTTGCAGAAAGAATGATTCATAAGCAACATTTTGATATGACGTCTGCACTGTAAAAAAAATAACAAAAGTACTGTAAAATTACGGTAAATCACCACCTATTAGTTGCAGTATCTATCTATCTATCTATCTATCTATCTATCTATCTATCTATCTATCTATCTATCTATCTACCATATATATATAAACATTAAAAATGTTTGTCTTTTTAACTCTCAGTTGCTGTCATTTCCCATTAATCTGTGCAGCTTGATGTCAACCTCACAGAAATGTGTACAAAAAATATCTTAAAATGAGCTGATTTCACAGTAATATGATGAATAAGGACACATCCAAGACTATTCACTTGTTACTTGGATCTTCAACCAGTAAGCCAAAACACTAAAGAATAACAACAAAGAGCTGCAGGAAATCAAAACTTACTGTTCTAGAAAGGATAGAAATGCTATGCAGTACTCTCCTAACGTGAAGACATTATAATGATTATCAACAGACATTTCTGCCATAACCTACCCTTTATATGTAATGGAACAGACAGTAAATCACATTGTTTTGAGAAAAAATATGACTACTTTAACTTGGGTGACTACACCTGTACACTCAAGAAATCGTGGTTTTAGGCGTTAGTTCTGCATCTTGCAGTAACCAGGTTGCTTATATTCCAGGCGTCCAGTAGGACGTCATGCTTTACTTACATTTGGGCAGCTGTCATTCTCCAAATTTGTCTGTCTTTCTCTGTACACTATGAGTACTTAATCACACATTTTTGTGGATCTGCTATGAGATATTTACTATGAAGTGGTATCTAAGGGTTACATCTAGAACCCCAGGTTAACCCAGGTAATGAGAGTACAGTGCCTCAGCCATGCTGAACGTGGTCTGAAGAGATTGGTTTGCTGATATTGTGGTCAAAGTAGGTGAAGTGATTTCACATTTGGTTTGTGTCACTCCTTAGATGGATTTAAAGCAAGTGTGGAGCATGCTTCTGTACCTTTTTGGCCATGCTGGTACTTGTTTTGCAAATTTTATCGCCATGTAATTTAGGTCAGGATATTTTTTAAGCCAGTCTTGTCTTTGAAGGAAGTGAATCCTTTGTTTTTCTAATGTCGATCACTCTATTTTTGTCTCCTGGAAATTTCCTGGAAATACATTGCTGTAGGTAAATAAATAGTAGGCATATGTAGAGCACTTCATAGGATCCACCACACTGTAAACAAAGTGGTTCAAATAGGCCTGGAGTTCCTTGTTCCTGAAGCTCAAACACACACCAGCCTTCCAAACTCATAAATCTCTACAGCACTAACTCAACATGTAAATATTGTTCTCACAAAGGATAATACAATGGATATCATAAATATATTAAATGATTATTTTTAAGTTATAATAGTTCCAAATGGCACCATTATTCATGGTGTTCAGCTGGGCATTTGACACATTTACACAGTTCCTTGCTTTCTTCAGGTCATGTTTAGATAGCGATAGAAAGCAAACTGCTGAATCCTTAGCTTTCCTGCAGTGGGTGCAGCCTAGAGATGGTAGCCGATGATCAATCTTTAAATCTTAATGATCTTTACCAACTTTATGGCCAGCAACTGATGTCCACATCTGCATGGCCAACAGAGTAATTACGCTATTATACTTATCGTGTTTATAAAATGAGACGCAATAAAATGATGAACTGTGAATATAAATGCACTTCACTTTATATTGATTGATAATCACGGCCTCTGGGCCCACTTGATTAAATGAAATGAGTTTAGATTTGTAATATAAAACGTCTCTGTTGGAACAAACGTTGAAATGGTGTTGGAATGGTGGCTTTACAGAAGAAGTAAAATACACTATTAACTTGTAATGAAAGTAAATATAACATATAACATATATATTATAAATATAATAGATTGCTTCCCAAGTCATTGTGGATTATTTCTGCTCATCTGTTCATTTAACACAGTGTTAAGGGCGGCTGGTGTTCTCAGATTATGCAAAAGAGTGAAAAAAAAGGCCAAAAAGGCGATAAAAGATTTTTGCACAACAGTGAAAACTTTAGCCTCACTTTTTCATCATCGTACACATTAAAGCGAGCACATCAGATCTCTTTAAAATGCTTTTATTGAATTTCTGACATACCAGTGCCAATCTGCATATAAATAAATATAAAACATTCATGACATCAACCACATTTGTAGCAGTGCATTTTTAAATAAAGCAATATTAAAGAATACAATTTTCAATAATTAAATAAAAAAGAGAGTTAAAAATGCTTTTATAATGCATTTACATTCCAGTGCCCTGGCTCTGGACATTCACTCCATGCCAGGTACATATATCTGTGGCCTCTTTTTAGGCCTTACAATGACTTGCAACAGCACAGAGCACACACTGTGTGAGTGTACTGTCTGTAAAAAACTCAAGCATTTAGTCATAATATATAATAAATAGACAAAATAAATATCACCCTAATAAATAACAATTTGCATGTTAAATAAGAAAACAACATTTTCAATGTTCCAAAAACACTTGTTGGGGTCAGAAATAAGGCAGCGCATATTGACCGAGCTGCTCTTCGAAGCTTCAGGCCTGGGGTTTGCAGGTCTCGTAGAGGTAGTGGAAGAGGATATCAGTCTCTCCTATTGCCTTGTTGTGGGCTGTAGCGTTACTCTGAAAGAAGAGTGCAGGGTTAGTTCTATAAAATCACACATTAATGAACCTCCTGAAGTGCAGCCTTATTATTCAGTTATTCATCTTAAAACTGGCTATTCAGTAAATACTTGGTAGTGAAACTAATATAGTTTTATGCAGTGAGGAGTTGAAATCTGGACTTGGGCTGAGTTTAAACAGCAGGCTTATTCAGTAATTAATATTAAGAATTAATCACAAAATGGAATGTGAATGAATATCGTGGCTGTCACACAAAAATTCAAATCTCTATTTTTTTTTTTTAAGCAGAAAACAGCTCAAAATTTCACAAAGAATTGACCAATAGAAATGGTCCAAAATGACTTGGAACAAAAATCATTACGTTGACCTACATTAAAAGTAAAGATTGTTTTTGCCTTCTGCTGTAAAGTTATCATCTTGGAGATACTTGTTTTTGTTTTTTGGACAGCGACGATACGCAAGTTAGGTAGATAAGAGCTGAATTTGCTTGCACTTAATGTTTACTCCAGACTTTTTCAACCCAACCACAGTCAGTAATGTTGGCACTTTTCACCGAACAGCACACATGCTGACTTCTAATAGAAGCTCATGGACAGAAGCTGATAAAAAGCAGCAGCATCTGCCCATTGACTTCCATTATACTCATTATCTGAGTGGCTTTTCTGCTCTCTTGTAAGTTGAAATTACTGTGCATGGTCCTCAGCCATTCGCTACTGATGCAACAGACGGAGGCAAGGCTGTAAAAAAGGCTTCAAAGATATCTACCTTGTACATCTGTCCAGCCAGCTGCAGGTTCTCTGTGAAGCTCTGAAAGTGCTCATGGCCAGCCAGGTTGGAGCTCTGCAGCAAAAGAGCGTAAGCATGTAAGGTTCGTGAATTTGGTACGAGGGGTCAGGGAATCAGACAGGTGACAGGTTCGTGCATTGCGGCTACTCACGCAGTGAGGCTCCAGGTCTCTGGCCACTCTGCGCAGCTCATGCCTGACCAGGTCCATCCGAGAGTAGTTGCCGGTGACCTGGTGCAGGATGTGGTTCAGGTAGTACTCGAGGATCTTGACGTTCCCACAGCACATTCTCCCATCCTGGACAACACACACATGCAGTTAGTACCATATACACACATGCAGTCACAGCCAAACACACACACACACACACACTGTAGCCTTCCTCGCGCACTCACTTTCAACTTCTCGCTCGGGATCCTGGGGATGAGCCGCGTCTCGTGGTCTCTGTCTCGCGCCCTCGCCTGTGTGCGCCAGAAGACACTCATAAACATGCATGCAAACACAGGCACTTTAAAGTCTGGTCATTTCTACCGCAGCTGTGTCCACGCTGCTTCCCGCAGTACTTACGTCCTTGCACATGGTGAAGAGGTTGTTCCAGGTCTCGGAGCTGTCCAGCGGGAGGGAGCGCGGGGGGTGGCGCAGCGGGCGCGGGCTGGCAGCGCTCAGCACGAGGCAGGAGAGCAGCGAGAGGAGCGCGAGGAGGTTCTTCATCATCTTCTCGAGTGAGTCTGGCTCCGAACTCTGAACCTGAGAGTGCTTTTTGGGTGTGCTGGCTGGCTCTCCCTGCTCGCGCTTTATAGTCGGCGCCGCTGGCCCAGATGTGCCCTCGCTACGTCACTGCGGTGTGATGTCACCTCCAACACCTGAGTTTATCAGGTCAGCGCGAGCGGCCGCGCCGCTGACTCACATTATTGCTGTGGAAGTCACGTTATTGGGTTTGGAAATTCACGAAAGCGCCGCTCTGAGGACGCCGCGCGCTTATTGCAGCCGCTGGGCTATTGTTAGCGCAGGAGGGAGGGGAACAAAAATCCCCCTTCTGTGATGACGCCCAGAGCTGGACACTGCGTGCTTGATTATTACCCGGTTATAATCCGGCCTCTTTATTATGTTTACACACCGCAGCGCGCGGAGAGCGTGATTTTTCTGTTTATTTCATTTTTTCCTCCAACAGTCTCACAGTGTGGTGCTGCTAGGAGACGCGCGAGACGCCGTCTGTCCGTCCCAAAGAGAGCCGCGTGGACGATTTCAAAACTTGGGAAGAAAATCAAACAGAGATCAGATCGTGACGTCACCGAGGCTCCCTTTCTTTTTGTTGGACGTGGAAATGTAGACACTGTGTAAACAGCCGTGCACGCCTGTGTGCGCATGCACAGTTTACACGGAAGAACCTCGAGGAACTTCTGGAGAAACTAAATTCCAAACATTACACATATTAAACACATCCTGTTAGCCTGAAAGCTTTGTCATGCTAGCAGCATCTCAAAGTGATCATGCTGGGTGACCATCATGCAGTGCGTTTACATGCACTTAATAATCCGATAACTGCAGAAAATCAGATTTTGTCAGTAATCCGATCAGCGCGTTTACATGCACTTGAGTAATCAGATAATGTGAAAACTCTATATGAGTCAGGCAGTAATCAGATTTATGCTTTGCAACCAGCCAATAAAGCCGTGATGTAAACATAATGCAAAACTCAACCTTCAATCTGCAGCTTTTTTAAAACATAGCTCCACTTTACCTGAAAATATGAACATACATCATCAGGAGATGAAGAATATTTAAATCCTTCATTTCGTCAAGGATGTAGTTGGTTTCAGCGTCGCTCCAAGTGTTTTGCTGGCATCTCACGGCAACGCTGCTCGCTTATTTCCAGTACAGCAGTCTGTTTTCGCACATGCGCAGACTGAGGAATCCGAAAGAAATCTGAGTGAGTTTACATGCACTGAGAATCTGACTACTGTGCTAAAATTCAGCTCTCTTTACCGGATTCCTTAATTGGATTTCTAGACCTTACTCCGATCTAAGAAATCAAAGTATGCGGTTTACATGACTATTTGAATAGTTAGATAACTGTAGAAATCTTGATCAGATTATTGAGTGCATCGGTGTTTTATATTTTGGATGCCTGTCACCCAGGATGATCACTTTAAGATGCCTCTGTGTACCATTCACTCCTAATTCCATACTTCCCACATGCGAACATTAAACCTGAATTCATTGCTTTTGTGATGGCACAAAAGCCAACAGCTAACGCCTGCCTAATCAGCCTACAGCAGTTTAGCTCTGCTCTGAGTGTTTCAGTATGTAAAGCCTTTTAAATATGCCCACCAATCAGAACTAAGATCATGTATGAATGTTAGTCTTAAAGGATGATAACAGAAACAGCCTGCTTAATTCTAAGGGATAACGAGAGATCATGACATAAGCACGAATAAGAGAAACGACTTAATGTAAGCAAAGTGTAGGATATGGCCTGTTTAAGTAACACTATTCATAGTATATATTATTAAGAAACTGCTTTGAAAGAGTTGAAGAGAAGCATGTCTCAATTTTGTTTTGCATTACATGATCACGTTGAACGACATACTTTCAAACCATTCATTTCATTTCGGATCAGAAATATAAAACAGAACATGGTTTGTCGGGTGGTTGAAAAGGAGAACCACTGACTCAGAGATTTTCATTTTGCCAGTTTCCTACACCATGAGAGCAAACCTGAGTTTTTCGAAGCTGACATGTCTGTAACCAGCCGCATTTACTAGCCTGCTGGTAGTAAGAGCTGTTTAAAGGGGCTGCTTGTGCCGGCATTAGTTCTTCTATCCCGCTGTTATCATGTTTTACCTAGCTAAATTCATTTTCTCCTCTCTTGATGCCCCCAGTTCATAGAGCTCAGATTCATTTGGCATTCAAACAATGAAAAAAAAAAGGAGATGAAAAAAATGCTGCAAATATGTAAATCACACCTTGGATTAACGTTATAGCCAGAACAGTAGGGTGTATGATACAATAATACAAGCTGCTAATTTGGCTAATGAGTGGAGTAATCAAATGTGTTGCGTGCAGCTTTGCTTTTGAATTGCTTCACAAAACAGTCAGGTTGCTCAGCAGTGATATTTCGGGCAACTCACAACATAGCTTATTGGCTATTTCACTATATCATGCAAAAGCATGTATTTAATAAAATTTTGATAAGTTTACAACAGTGAAGTCTCTTATTAAGAATATCCACAGCCTTCACAAAGCTGACCAACCAGCCCCTATGAGTACCACTAGAATTACAGGATTGAATAGTATTCAGTGTACACCTGAGGTTGCAACCAGATGTAATACAGTATCTGTGTATGTTTCATTTACTACTGTATGGATATGGCCACAGTAATCTTTCTGGACCTACTAACCTTCAGTCTATATAAACATACTGGCTCACAATTGTGCTGAGTACCACTTTACGATCAGACTACCCTGATAAAGGTTTATGGATGCAGTTTATTAATAGTTAATAATTCGGTCATAAACATTTTAAAATCATTGACAAGCAGTTATTACACAAATATGTTTAATGCTGAATGGTGGAGAAGATTTAATAGGTTAAATAGAAGGTTTAATAGTATAGAAGCAACAGGTCACTGTGGCCCTTTTTATATATGTGTCATTACTGCTTATGAATGCTTTTTTAAGGAGTTTATTACCTAATTAATAACCATTAATGAACAAATGTTAAACCATTCATAAACTCTTTAAAAGGGTAGCCTTATTGTAAAGTGTCATCTGGTGCTGTGATGTGGCAAATAACTGCCTTATTGAATGTTCACACCATACAGAGCTTTAAAATCTTATCTAAAAATAAAACAGATATCTTAAAATAAAAAAAACCCAGATGTATAGTGTTTGCAGTGTAGTTTGCCATATTGCAAGTCTTATGCTGATCATACAATCATTTTCCCCATATCTGCAGCCTTAGTCTCATGCTAGTCTCAAAATATAACAATTTAATCACAAATGAACACAAAGCACATTGAATAATGTACAAAATAATTTTATTTTGCATAATTTCATTTTTAAAACAATTAAAAACAAACCTTGAATTATATACATTGTTTAAAATTATTGTTCTTACCGTATTAGTTTGGCCATGACTATGATACATTGGTAGTATCAAAATATACTAAAAACCAAACTAAATCACATTACAAATCTATATTCTCTATTTTTTTTCTTTAAAAAAAAAACCCTTTTTTCGCTAATTTTCACTTTGAAATTACACTTGCGTACAGTATAAGAAGTACAATGCTGTGATTTCTAGTGTCCGCACTGCAGGATCACAGGCTTTTATTAACTCTTTCCCCAGAAGTCCTCTTTCCTCCTCTGGGCACGGTCCAATACCTGGGACGCCATGGAGCAGGAAGCTGCTGACCTGGACGATATCTGAGACAGCCTGTCATCTAAAGATAAGGCACAAAGGCTAGATTCAGATATATAACTTAAGGATCTTTTCAAATCACTTGAAATAATTTATGGCATAGGAAATTATGCTAATGTTGAAAAAAAAAACAAGGTTAAAGATTTTAAGCTTCAGTGATCAAAAGACACAAAACTGCTTGCTTTTTTTCAGCAGCATCTACAATTTAAAACTTATTAGATGCTTTCAGCATGTGACCACATCAAAGGATAAAGAACGCTTAAAGTAGGTTGCTCTGCACTCTAGACAGACAATCTGAGTTGTTTCATGTGTAATTGTGTGAATAAAACGCTGACATAGTCTTAAGTACCTGGAAATTACCCTGATCTATTAATCAGACTACTACTGTTAATGACAGCTGTTTTACCATCGTCAGATACACCAGAATCGCTGGAAGGGAAGACAAACTGATCTGGCCGATGGAGTCCCAGGTTACCTTTCAAGAAAGCCGAAAGATATAAATAAGATGAATGGTTTGGTCATTTCTTTGCAATGGTCTGATGTCTGATGTCGTTACTACAAATCACATGGTATACCTTTTGACACTATATGTGGCAAACAGAACTGCATCTGCTGATGGAGTCTAGGTACACGTCATGGCAAAAGTTGTCAAAAAACTTTAGAACAAACTAAAAGGTGGAGGTAGGATATCAATGTCACATATCTACACATGGTGTTACGTGTCAGTGGGTAAGTCAGAGTCAAGCAGTGGAGCAATGCAGTCCAATGTGTGTAGGGAAATATTGGAGCGTGCATTCGACTACAAGACTTTCCATGAAACTCTTGTTGGGAGGATGATGTCAAACTAATCCCACTGGGGACGACCCGACATCAGATTACAGCGTGACCAGGTAGCATAAGGACCCGCGGTTTCGGAGGGGAGCATCAGCAGACAGCAGATGGAAAAAAACAGACTTCACATGTAGACATGTTAATGGAAAAAAACAGACAGAAAGAGAGAGAGAGAGAGAGAGAGAGAGAGAGAGAGAGAGAGAGAGAAGATGGGAGACTGACCTAAATTACTCTCCTGCTCTTTCTGGTGGTAACTTAACCTCTCTCTTTTCGCCCTGACAGTAAATGAGTCATTGTCACGTTTCTATGGCCATTCTGCTTATCTGGCTTCTGTACGGCACCCATGCGATAGATAGGCCGATCACATTGGTGTAACAGTGCTTGAGTTGGGCTAACACCTTATGATGAATGTATTATACTTAAAGGCAGAAATATGAAACCGTGTGAATCTGTACCGTTATGCTGAAACTCTGGGTTCCTTAGTGTGCCCTGGATTCTGTTGGCATGTGGTGAGCTGTTGGCTATAAGCCTGGCACTGGTTGCTCGTTTTTGAGGTGTTCTTGCTGTCTTTGGTTTAGAAAAGGGTTCAGGAGAGTCTTCAGCCCATGTGTCTTCTCTCAGAGGAAGCGGGTCGACAGTGGCCATCCCTGCAGTGGGGGAAGAACGGGGCAAGCTACCGTTCTCTGCCTGTAGAATGACAAGAGTTTTACTGCTGACCAACAGTACCTGTCAGAAAACTGTCAAACAGTCACTGATAAAGTCAAGCGTAAACATTTTGAAGCCTCGGAACTTTGGTGCTGGCAAAGAGTACCTTGAACAGACAAGAAAACAAATGGATTCTTAACCAAATCAAGCTTCACCTCTGACTCGAAGCCCTGATAACCAAACTGAAGCTCTTATTTTGGACATATTATGAGAAGAACTAATTCATTGGAAAAGACAGTTACACTCTGAACTCCTGAGGGTACAAGATGGATGGAGATCATCAGATATATCATGAACAAGCCATTAAGAAGCCTAAAGACCCAAACAGAAATCAGGACATTCTAGAGAATCACTGTCCATATGGTTGTCAAGAGTTGGAACTGACTTGGCACTATTAATAATAATAATAATAATAATAATTATAATGATAATAACAATAATAAAATTAAAAGTTTAAAAAACGGTTTGTTATGTGGTAACAAAGCCATAACCAATCCAGCAAAGGCAGTAAAGCACTTTTTTTAAACTCAGTTGAAAACTTATTTTAAAGCATATTAACCAATATATTTGAGTGTACTGCTTTGATTTTGTTTGTAGTGATGAACAACAACAACACAACACAACAAATAAAAGCTGAAATCTAAATTTCTGAGATTTCCCTCTGCATTACTAATGCCAAACCGCATACTAGCACACTAAATAGTATGTAAAAATAGTCCAGTACCGTTAGAAGTGCACTCAGTGTAGTAAATAAAGTATAGCAGTGTGTGGTTTGGGGCGCAGCATTTTATGAGACACAAGTGAGACACATTTATCAGTCTATCAACTCCAGTGGCTCATTTAAAGGCTCAGTTAAAGGTATTTGCTAACTAAGGAGTTGGCTTATTATTCGCCAGCTTCTTTTTAAGAATTTCCATTCTATATAAGGTCAACTTCAGCTTCATATTTATGTGTTTAGTACTTAAGAGCTTTGGAAGCTTTGGTAGCTATTTGTATTAGTTTTTGTACAGTCTCTTTCATTTGGAATATTCTGAACTTGAGAGATTACTCGAGTTATACAGGTCCAGTCCACTAATCAAGCTAATCTTCTCTGCTTCGTATTTCCTGGATACTGCATCTAAAGTGTTCACATATCTTTTAATCATTTTCGCAGTCATCCTCCTAGATGTCCTGGCTATTTATATTACCAAGATGCAAATTAGTTTGCTCAAAGATACGTGTTACATTCTATCCAGTTTGAATTCTTAAACCCTCAGGGCCTGAATTGAATGTCTAACTCTCATGACTAAACAATTACTTTTTTTATAGTAGTTACTGAATAATAAGCCTAGGATTCACTGGTTATATATAAGGTGGCATTTATTAAGATCCTTTGTTCTTTTATTTACAGTATTTTCAAAATGAAGGCATAATAAATAACTAATTTTGGATTAGCTTCCCAATAACTTGATACTTTATTGATTCCTTCGGGATCAATAAAGTATCTATTTATCTATCTCTCTATCTCCCTCTCTATCTATCTATCTATAACTGTTACAGAATGCAGTTTCAGTACCTTGCTGTGTGCTCGTGGAGGTGAGCTATGATTGAGATGTTTGTAAGGTGAGTGGGCTTTGCCTAGTGGTACTTCACTCCTTCTAGATGTCCTTGAGGAATTCTTTGTCTTGGGAGGGGAAACCAGCATAGCACCTCCTGGCAAGCAGAAGGAGAACACCAGCATCAAAGGTGAACTCTTACTCATTTCTGTGATTATACATGTGATGTATGAAAATAGTGGGGTTGACCAAATAATGGAAGCACCAGACTGTAAGTATAATAACAGTCTTTGTAATGCTGTTATAAACATTTACATTAATTTGCAGTCAGCCTTTAAGAGGAACAGATATGTTACTATTATTATTAACCAGCTGGTAGCAAACAATGTGGACTGAAGCCTTTCTTTATCTACCTCAAAAAACCCCATCCAGATGTAGAGAGAAAAATTAAAAATGACTCATCAGACCACATCACTTTCTTCCATTGCTCAAGGCTTACACTGTGCACCAGGTTACAGTACGTATTTTTCAGCACTTTGATTACAAGAGGTTTCTAAATGAAAGCCAGCCTCTTAGATAAGAGTTATGAAGTTAACTATGGTTCTTAAAACTATTTACATTATGTAGCCTTTTCCTTGTTTAAAAATGAATAATGATCATTTTGGACACTGCCTCTTTCAATACCTTAATTTTGCGAATCTTTTACTAGCACACCTCAAAGAATCGAAAAACCATTTCATTTGTTGTTTCTACTTTGTTTACTTTGTTTAGCCAATTGTTAATAAACTGACATGAAATACCCTGTGTTCATAATTCTATCATAAATCCTAAAAATATTTCTGTTATTAAATTAAGTTCTACTTCAAAAAGCAGAATTTCCCCTCCGGTGTACATAACGGGATCGTAACACCACAGAGGCCACTTGAATAAAACATCTTAAATACTTATCTTAAAGGGGAATTCCACCTGTTTTTCAAAACGTCTGCATAGTTCAGTCGTTGCGAAGTGAAGTCATTCTGTGGTTTGGTGTGAAAGACTGACTGATTCAGATTTACAGTGGTAGTGATTGTAACCGGGGGTTGTGAAGTCTACATAAATGTAAATGTATCCAAAACCTCCACTGAAAATGCATGGCTTCTGTGTTTTTTATATGTGGTGTTGATGACGGTACAATAGTGGTTTACTCATGTAAAACAATGTCTCAGGCACCAGACTGCATATTTATAACCATTTCATGTAATAACTTTCTGTGAGGGAGCTTTTAGAGCACATGTGTCAGGCTCCAGTCTTTGTGGGCCAAAACACAGTGCCTCGTTAAACATACCTGATTCAGCTCATCAGTTAATTAGCAAGGATTCATGAACTGAATCCAGAGTATTAGATGAGGGTAAACGTTAATCTCCACAGCACTTTAGCCCAGAAGGTCCCTACTTTCATATGCCTGTTTTAGAGCAATTAAACTCTTCAGACCTCTGGTTCCTATCACCACCACTGTGAACAATTCAGACCTGGTTATTTTTTCTAGAACAAAGCATTTCACATCTAACCACTCTGAATGACTTTGTTTGTATCTTAACCATATAGTTATGCAGACATTTCTACAGATCTGTGGAATTGTTAATTGTTTAACGCTTAAGGGATAAATCTGAAGCTGAAGCTATTTTCATATACATATAAAATATACATTTTACAACTATCAGTAACTTAAGTGCTGAATCTTGAACTTCTAAAGCATCTAAAACTCACAATTTTATAATTTACATTTTTTTACCCGCCAATTAAAACTCCTTGAGAGGTTTTATGCAGCTAACCTAAGGTAAAAGGATGTTTAAGTGAAAACTTGAGGCCAAATATACATTTTGTCGCAAGCAACCACTTCATTTTTTCGGTGTAGGCTTAAAACAATCTGTTTTTTCACAAATACAAAACTATCATGCTGACTATGTCAAGTACTGCCACGGCATCAGTATGATTTAGAAAGTTTGCAGGATCTGCCCTTATAAGCTGTGTGGGAATGCTTCTCTGAATATCTCACAGAAAACCCCGCTTCACATCAGACGTGTCTACATGGAGTCATTGCATGACAGAGAAGCGAAACGTGTGGTTGTATGCCAAAATGTTTGGAGTTGTCCTTCAAATAGAGAACAGAAAAACATCCTAAGTGGGTGGTCTAATGTCACTTATTGTGACATGCTTTTTAATCATAGTGAAACTACTGACAACATGCAAAGTGGATTTACATCCAAGTTTATAGCTAAACTGACATGACAGTCATATTAATTGACTTCTACTCAGTGCGCTATAAGGATCTACTATTCCCTCATTATAGAGTTGTATGCAAAAGTTTGGGTGCCCATGGTTAAATTACATGTGTTGTCAATTAAGTTATGTCCTTTAGAGTGAACAAACTTCTGCACATGTTAATGCACAATGATTACTGAGTTTAACATTTTGGAAAAATAAATAAAACATAAAATGTGGTATATGCAAATCTTGTGAGACATTTTCTATTTTATTCTATGTTTTTTTTGTCCAAAATGTTAAACTCCGCAAATAAATAGAAACTGTGCAATAAAATTTGCTGAAAATGTGTACAGGACGTGTTAATTTGTCTTCACTTAGAAAATCAACAAAACAATTCAACCAGGGGTGTTCAAACTTTTGCATACAAATGTACTTTCTTATGTAGCCTGTTTCCAAAGTAACATTTTTAGACTCAGTATTTGTCAGTGAACGCTAGATCAGTGGTACATATCTGTGCAATGAACATGATCTATGCTGGTTACCAGTTGTTGGAGTGGTGCGGTCATGATGTGTCCTCTGGGCAGTCAGCATGCTTTTCAGTCTGGGTGTAGGTAACCTGCCCTCATCTATGGTGCCTCTGGACCCCACCGAAGGTGATGAGGGTTCATGCTCTGGCGCTCTAACCCTGAGTGATAAAACCTCATGTAAAATTCAAACAGACAAAATCACCATAACCTATGCATAATAGGGTTGGGAAAAATAATCGATTCTTAGATTTGTCGCAAAAGATTCTGCACTGATGCTCAAAAACCTATAACCAGACTGTCAATAGTTGTTAACGGTGCCAAACATTTGTGAAGAAAAATGGTTCACTATATTGCATACAAGGTGGTATAAAGAGCATAAAGATCAAATAAATATGTAGTTTTTTTTTTAGTCTTTTAGTTTATGGTTATGTTTGATGAAACAAAGACAGTACATGGGCTATATTCAGATTCAACTAAGCTAATGAAACATGTAAAGTCAGACAAATATGAGAAAAATCTTAATGTGGGCTACAGTGGATAGTGTTGCTGTTAGTTTACTTGATTCAAGCATGTACATCAGTTCCACAAGAATAAAATACATTACATCAACACAACTCTTCCAAAAGTAAGCCAAATGAATGACAGTAATTGTGTTGATGTATTTCGTTCATCACGTACACCATTGAATCTAGTAAATTCAAAGCAACACTTTTTCAGTCAAAATTCAACATGCATAACAAATAATTTTTAATCACACCTTCATACCTGGAATTGAAATCAAATCGAAACTGAATCTGTCTTCAATCATGACAGGCCTAAAGATTCCCACCCCTAATGCATAACCCTGCATATGGTGTACATAAATTTACTTAAACATGTCCTATTCAAGGCACGTACTGCCATTGTTGTCTTTGAGGTTAGAGAATTTCAGTGACGAAAGGGAAAGTAATGTTGACAGAAAGTCCATGAAGCAGATTATTATGTCACAGGCCATTTCAATAGATTTTGAAGTGGGAAAGAAATGCTTAACCACATACTTCTCCCTTTTGTCTTCTGAATGCTCATTCATGTCTTCTTCCTCATCTGACTCCTTTGGCTGCTGGACAAGTGACTCCTCCCTCTGCTGCTTTATTTCAGCCACACCCCTCTCACATGGACGTGTTTCCTCTTCCCATGCCATTTTCTTCTGCATAGGAAGGGTGGGGCCATTGGAAAGTCCCACACCTTCAAAGGAGCTCCTCCTACTAGTTGACAAGAAGACAGATGCCCCAGGTCTAGAGCTCTCCCTGACACTATCCACCCTTTAACGGTACAGCACACAAAGGCCACACTCAGAAAGTCTAATACTGGTAAATAAAAAGCCCCTGATAATGAAGAGGAGAGAGGAGAATCTCCGCAGTTTAAAGTGAGAATTCAATAAAAAATTAATTTACACTATTTTTACCTTATCTCAAATGTAGCTGATCAGCCGAGACATGTTAGGTGTATGAAGATGGCTTCTTTAGTTTCATAGTGGAGGAACAAGGCTAATGGAGCTAACAAGTAATAAAAGCTTATAACTCACCAATAAGATTTGTGCAAACTACATGCCTAAATCATTAGATTCTTGGACAAAAGTACAAACCAAATGTACTTTTGTGTATGACCTACAGTGTCAGAAAGCACATAACCAAGAGTGTTTGAGATTATTTAACAATATGACACAATTTGACACAGTTGTTTGATGATTTAATGTTATTGGTTTAAACAGACTTCCATTACTTATTAGCCACTTTAGCCCAGTCCAAAAACTAAAGAAGCAAACAGAGACCAAATGGATGTCTTGGCTGATTGGCTACCTTTGGAGTAAAGGACAAGTTATGTCAAATAGTATTTTGGCTGAACTACTGCTTTAACAATCTGAAATATTTTTGCATCTGATGAAATTTGAGTTTGAAAGAGAGAGTCAAGAGAAGGTCTCAAAGCAAGTTTTGATCTCTTCACCTGGCAAGGTCCAAGGCCTCAATGATTGGACTGTTGGGGGACTGGCTGTCCTGTTCAGTGAGAGTGGAGGATGAAGAGGCACTAGAGGCCTCCCACAGGCAGTTCTGTTCCGACAGGATCTGGCTGAGGTGCTGCCGGGAAAAGTGTGTCCCCCAGGCCCTTCTCCTGTAAGCTTCTGCTTTCTCCCGCAACTCACACACCTATGTAGACATCCGAAAAGAACACCAGCAATCAGATGAGGAAAAGACTACAGCTACAGATGCTTCAAATCAAGTCCAATAAAAGCAATGCAGAAAGCCAAGTCACAGACCATTTCGGTATATTTGAGCTTGAATGATTGAAATGTTAAAATATCAAAATCTTGGGTCAGCTCTTCAACATTGGATCAGCTCTTTATAATTCTAGCATAACAACAAATCAAATAGAAAAGAAGGGAGAAAGCATTCAAGACAGCAAGTGCGGATTCATAAGCAGTATCCTGGCATGTTAGCAGGTCAATGATAAATAAGGCTTTCAAAATGATCATTTAAAACATTCTTATTTAAATAAGACATGATGTGCATTTTTGTATCTACAATAATCAAAACACTATATTGATTCATTACTTTTATAACGGTATAAATACATTTTTAAACAGGATCTTGTTTTACCACCCAGGCAGGTGGAGCATCCATGCATTAATAAAAAATATTACAATTTAAAATAATTCACAACTACTAAAACCGTGCATAAAACTTTATCATGTATAAATACATTTTTTCAAATAAATAAACATTATTATAAAAATAACACACTTCAATGGTTTTCCTGGGGTCACACCTGCTGTCTTGGTCAAGAGAACCAGCCAAACCATGACTCAAAAATGACATTTTTCTGATTTCTCTTCTCATTTCTCATTTTTCATCAACCTTTGTGTAAGGGCTATTGACCTTAGCACTACATAGTAAAGGTCACTTGGGGTCTTCTTTATGATGCAATATCCAGCCCACTCTTTCTTACAAGTTCTTTGTTGTCGGTTAAGCCGCATGACATTTAAGGAAATAAGAATTTATGGACAAAAGTTTTTCAGTGGGTTGAATACTTTAATAGCTGCTATACTTTGCAACATGTTACACTTTAAAGTTATCAAACATAAAAACATGGTAAACTGTTTTATTTAGAAAGTTATGTTACACTACCCTTTTTAACTGTTTACTTAATCTGCATATACGGTTGGATGG
>JAILXH010060362.1:1867-20896 GCA_023558415.1 Piaractus mesopotamicus | reverse complement strand
TGAATGTTTTCTCCAGTGGTTTCATGCCACAGTGCTAAACTGCTTTTTAGATACTTCAGTGCACATCTTCTACAGATACACATCCTCTATGGGACCCATTTTCAATGTTCATCAAAATAAACAATTATGCGATTTATTATTATTTCAACCTCAGATTCCTTGGCCTTTGCTCATTTTCTGTGAGGAACATATAATATAACACAATTTCAATGACTTCACACTGTACACCGCCCACACATTTATATTACACATGGCGTTGGGGTGAACCCTTGGGGAATAAAAGTGTGGAGGTGCTGTGTCCTTCACTCTGTTTTTATCCTACATGGCCTGCTGTTAGTGTGTGTGTGTGTGTGTCTGTGTGTGTATGTGTTTGTATATGTGTGCGTGTGTGTGAGGGTGGACAACATGGACAGGCTGCTGACTGGCTACAGCTGCTAAAGGAGAACCCTATGCTGGCTCTTTGTGATGTTTTAAACATCTGGTATTTTTACATAAATTGTTATGGCTGTATTAATTTAAAAAAAAAAAAAAAAAACAATAATATGATGGGTCCACCAGACCACTGAATAACAAAAACATCAACACCACACAAGGGTTAAATGTACATGTTTCTGAAAGTTCTTAAATACAAATGTGACCTTTGCACATAACACATTTTATGTTTTATTTTTTCCAGTATGTTAAATTTGGCAAAGTAATTAAGCATTAAAATGTTTAGAAGTGTGTTCTCTGTAGAAGCCGTGTTAACGTATTTTCACTTTACCAACAAATCATGCTGACAACAAAACATTGATTCTTAGATGCATCGCAATGCGGACGTGAACGATTATGAATCGATTTATAAATGTCAAAAATCATTTTTCTAAATATTCAATTTATAACTTAATGTTGACGGAATGCAAAAGGCGGAACTTAGAAGTGGAGAAGGGCAGCGCCCGGACAGTCTGTGACGTGAACATAACAAAAACACAAGCGTCCGAAATCCGACCGGCTCCCTCTGCATTAAAAGCCAGGTTAGATCAGGAGTCACAACCCAAATGTTAAAAAGAGCCATTTTGTCCTTTCAACAAAAATCAAACCACCTTGGTAGCCACAACATTTAATGTCCAGTATGTGTCAGTATGTGTTAATGTCCTAGTATAGGCTAAACAATATAAATGAGAGCACAGATTTACTTTGCTCTGCTTTCAGTTTTAGCTATAGCCGCTTTCCTCCCATTTCCGCCAGAAAACTTTTACTCAAAAGTAGAGCAGCTTATTGTAAAATGTCTCTCAGCGTTTGACTTATTTACGAAGCTGAAGTTGCTTCTCATTCTCCAGCTTTTCTTTTGAGTGTTCCCATTCTACCTTAAATTCTGCCTGAGGCGCCGAATGTAAATGCGGCACCATTTAAGGTGGAACGGGAAAATTCGAAAGAGAAGCGACTTCATCTTCGCAACTGTTTAGTGGTTGACAGTCTCTCGTTGCAGATTTAACGTACCTGGAAACCAAATGCGAATGATGCATCGTTGCTAGGTGACCTGCAGTCTGCACGCCAATTCTCATTTGCTGTGAACCAGGGCTTTCGCGCTATGTTGCGCACGTCCCGAAAACGAAAACAGGTAGGGAAAACGAAAACGGGTAGGACGGCTGTAACGTGCTGCGTGGACGTCCATTAACACCGGATCTTATTTCACCGTAGCTGTGCATTTTATCGCAGATAAATCGCATTTTATCACAGACATTGGAGATAAATTCATTATGGATCATTACAAATACTTTGCTTTACAAGTACCAAGTCCTCACACAGTGAGAAAACAGAAATGCTGTATAGAAAAAAAAGATGCATTGAGATGCATCGATAATCATTTTATAATCGCATCGCAGCCCTCTGAATCGTAATCAAATCGAATTGTGAGGTGCCTAGAGATTCCCACCCCTAGAGTGTACATATAATTTACGGGTTTCTTGTATTTACTGTTGTTAACCAGTATGTTAAGCCACCAGCAGCAAGAGTACAGCAACCCAGATACTGTCATGCAAGTCAATACAGCCATCAATCTCCCTGTGCTACAAAATGGGGCCACAAAATGTGCTCTTATGTCAATACATTCACATGCTCTCTCTCTCTGCTTCTCTCTGCCCTATTCTCTTTCAATTTAACCATCAGTATGTGACAGTATGTGTACGACAGTGTTAAGAAAGCATTGTTTATCTGATTATTGTAATTAAATACTCTTAAACATACAGTACTGATAGTCATAATTTAATTATATCTCTAATTATGCCAACAGAGATACAGTGACCTTTGTGTATGAAATCGAAATGTGTTGGCTCCAATAAACTCTACTAAAATTCCACCAAACCTTTGGCCTAATTCACAATTGGTAAAACAAAGATTATGTCGTCAACATGTTGAAAATACTCATACCCTAATAATAAGCCTTGTCAGCACCTTGTCAAGTCCACTTGGGAAGAATTCCTGAGATCTGAGTTTCATCATATATAGCGCCTGTGCTGAGATTTGGAGTACTCATGGAGTACTTTCCAAAAATAACAGTAAACTAAAATGTGACGGCATGTTCAGGAGTGATCCATCCAAGAGAGACTGACAACAACCAACCACGTATCTGGTGAGGTGTGGAGGTGACAAAAGGGTGCTTGAGATCTAAAAATATTCAGAAAACACTTATTAAAGCCTGGGCAGCGTTGGACAAGATGCAGTCCTTTAACAGTAACCTCCAGGTCATGCAGTATGACACGTTTTCTTACGTTTAAATATTTTGGCAATGAAAGGACAACTGCAGCCCACTACCAAAATCTATATAGTAAAGTCTGTCCACTCGGCACCCATCTTGGCAACACCCTCGAGCAGTTATTTCCAGTCAGACAATACCAGATTATTATCTCTTTGAATTAGGAGAAGCCTATAAACTTAAAACTCACAGCCACATTAATGTTTTAAAAAACATTTGAAATCACTGGTAAAATCAAAAAATCACATATATGGTTTGCAACATTTGGCTGAAATAAAGCACAACAATGTCTATTTTTTGGGTTGCTCTGACTACTGCACATGCACATATCTACCTTCCCCCCTTCCGCCTTTTTGTCAGTTGAAGCTGGTTGAAGGGCGGATCTTTCCCATAAACAGACAACATGTTGAGGGTTACAAGCTACCCCATTTATTTTTCAACCTCCTGTCTCCTCCTTCTTTACTACCCACTGCAAGTTGTTTCAAATCTGTAACACTACCATTTTAATGGGATTTCAAAAGGATTACAGAGATACGTAATTGACGCTCTTTGAGATACGTAATTGACGCTCTTTGGTCACCCTTGGCCTTGTCACAGCAAACAACCAGAAAACAATTACAAGCTCGATGGAACTAAATCTCTGTTACATTAATTTCGTCTTCATTTCTGGTTTACAATTTTCTCTCTGGAGCACTTGTCCCTTACATCTGCACAGACCTTGACTTCACCACAAAGCCTTTTTCATGAGCTTGTGATCCCTGAATTGACTGTAGATGTTCCTTGCATGTCCTTATTTTATACTTATTAACCAAGATATTCTTATTATCATGACAACTGGGATTAATGGTATTATACAATCATCAGCCATAACATTAAAACCACTTCTCCGCACTGAAGTGATACCGATGTGGTGGTGGTGTGCTAGTGTGCATTGCACTGGTGTGAGTGGATCAGACACAGCAGTGCTGCTGGAGTTTTTAAACACCTCAGTTTCACTGCTGGACTGAGAATAGTCCACCAAGCAAAAATTTCCAGCCAACAGCGTCCTGTGACCATTGATAAAGGAGTACCGGATCACCAATACAAACTGTGTAGCAACAGACGAGCTCTGACTTTACATCTACAAGGTGGACCAACAAGGACAATGGACAATAAGTGTAGAAACAAGGATATGGTTTTAATGTTATGGCTGATCAGTGTATGATACACTATTCAGGTAGAAAGGAACTGTTATTTGTAAAACTACTTTGTGACAATATGTACACTAAATGTCCAATAGTTTGCAGACACCTGCTCATCCACTTGCTAGCTACTCTTCTGGGAAGGCTTTACACTAGATGTTGGAACACTGCTGTGAGGATTTGATTTCATTCAGTCACAAGAGCATTAGTGAGATGCTTGAGGATGAGGATGATTAGTTCTGGATCACAAATGCCACTCCAACTCATCTCCAGAGAACACAAATTCCACTGCTCCAAAGGATATTCTACTGGCAAAGCTTCTCAATGAAGATTATACATGCAGTGTCTAAGCTGTCTACAGTTGTCAGTTTAAAATGTATTTTTTACCTCTGATACCTTGCCATAATGTAAAAACATAATGTAAGCCAAAAAACTGCAGTATGAGGAGGCAGGAGTAACCTATGTGCCTCACTTCATTCTGCTATTGCGACTCACAAGGAGAAGCCGCCACATGATGAGAAGGTAATCCACAAATTGAGGTCATGTGTTCATTTTCACTGGGCGCTCATGTACACTGAAACAAGTATGTCAATGATTATGATACTGATGGTGTCAGTATGTCAACCTACGATGATTCATATGGCTTTCACTGTATTAGCATTTTAGTAACACTTGCTAATTGACTTTCTAAACCTAGTGGCAGTGTGAAGAGGTGAGCCAGGATGTTCTCCAATCTATCCAGGGGTAATTCTAATTTTTATATCTCTACTACAGTCATCTGTGAGGATGGGCAAGTCATGGGAAGAATTATCATATAACAGCTTTATCTGCAAACAATGCACTTGATGCTAGAGAAAACTAAAGTTAACTAAAACTATATGTTACACCAAGGCCACCAGAACTGCGAAGGTGAGCAGGCATTGGACCCACCACTTTTCAAAGTACTGGTGCAATGACCCAGCACTTTGTGATTGAGTTCAGGACGCTAACACCAGAAAGAAAATCTCCGCTCTCTCTATATCGCATGGAGCGCTGACATATAGACATAAAACAGAAACTTTACCTCGGTCTGTTATGATGTTTGGACACTCCACCCGTATTCATGTCTGCATTAATAAACGATGGTCCAACAAAAATCACAGTTCTCGGGCCGCTTCTAAGTGACCCCTGCTTCAGTTCACTGCTTGGGAAATGCATTTTTAAGAATGTCCACATCGAATGAGGGAATTCAACACTTGCTTTGCATGATTCTTCAGTGCACATCATTATTTATAGATTAATAAGTTAACAAGTGTCAAACTAAAAATGTAAAGGGTTCGAAGGACATTCAAAATAAAAAGCTGAAGTTCGGACTGAAGGCTACACAGACTACAGTGTATTCTATTGTACAATTTAGCACGCTTTCATAACTTTAAACTGGGACTGAAGAAAGCGGTTGGAGTCACCTTGGCCTGGTTAAAGGTCAACCTGTGACGGCAAGTATTTTAATCATATCAATTCCCAGAAAATGGGAGATCAATCTTAAAAAACAGGTGCGACTAGAGTTCAGTGAGACTTCAAGTACATCCTGCATTTATCACCATAGGAACTAAAGTTTATTAGCCACTACATTTCTCTTTTACAAATCTTTTTGGACTAAAATAAATGCTAAAGCTCGAAAGCATGATGAGTAATAGTAAAGCAGTCCAGGTGCTGAACCAGCAGAATTCCTCACAAATATATCGGAGTATAGGTAAAAACATTTATCATTTAAAACTGCTTAGAAAAGTACAAATCCAAAATTTACATGGAAATCATTTTAGATGGAAGTACATTATCGTGATCCAGAGTAATATTCCTAGTTACTTTGTGCTAAAATATGAACACAAGTTAAAAGCCATTGAGATTTGTTTAAACCACTTTTCTCATATCAGTCATTAGTCCAACACACAATGCTGCTCATTCCCACCAGCCTGTAGTCGACCTAGAGACAGTTAAATAACTATTTCTATTTTTATTGTACTTTCTATCCTTTCACAGAGAACACTGATAGCTATTATCAATGCGCAAATTATTGAATATAAATACTACACTTTTGTTGTTTATAATCCTGTCTCCAGCGGTATATGACATGATATCCCTCTCTTCACTTTGTCTACCAGCATCCACAGAACTTCAACCCCCTCTCTCAGTTTTTATCTCATTGTTTCATTTGAGACATTTAATAAAGAATGATAGAGTGGCACTCACTGTCTCACTGCCGTTTCAGTAAATCCAGCTGCTTGTGTATCCAGCACGGTGCAATCTGTGTGACTGGAGCCTGCAGACATAAACCCTGATTTCAGTTACAGACACCCGCAAGCTCCACATACACATACGCTGGCACACTCACACAGACACACACACACTGGCACACGCACGCAAAAGCTGATTCTCGTGCATGCGCATGACACAGGGCCAGCAACGAGCATTGCATCTCTCTCTCTCTCACTCTCTCACTCTCTCTCTCTCTCTCTCTCTCTCACCCAGCACATTTGTCTAATGTTGAATTATAACAAGCAGAATACATATAAAGAGAACATGTCATGAAAATGTTTAAAATGTATTAATACTGTCTTATATAATGTCTTTTATAGTTATCATAATAAACATAGCAAAATAAGAATAATATTGTTTAAATAAAGTAGTCTTGTCATATATTACAAATTACCCTTCGTGTCAATCTACTAAATCTGTTTTTTAAATGGTAGTTCTACCAGAGCTGAAGTAGGATGAGACCCGTTTTATGTTTTATGTGATTTTTTTTTTTTATTTGAAGGTATTTTAAATATGCTTCCTAAATTTTTTATTTTAGATTCAATTTGTATACCGTTCTGTTTTCAGTACAAGCAGCATGGCCACAGAAACAATCAATATATGACTCCATGCTTTCTTTTACTCAGTCTTTAAAAAGAGGAAGACACCACAACACCACCAAACAAATAATGTAGTTCATCATGTAAACACTGCAAGTTACCATCATTACCATTATACACTAGATGTCCAAAAGTGTCCAGACACCCCTTCTAATTGGTGATATCAGCCACATAAAGGTGCACCCTTTGCTGACACAGGCATTGGGCATACACAGCCTGTAAAATCTCTATAGAAAAGCACTGTCAATAGAATGGGACACTCTGGAGCAGCCACACATTAGCCTAAGGTCAACATGCCTAATGCCAAGCACATATAAAAGTAAAGCATTGGGCCCCCAGCATGAGTGGAGTTTGTGATCCAAAACTAATCATTCAACATCGGTACCTGATCTCACTAATGCTCTTGTTGCTGAATGCAATGAAATCCTTACAGCAGTGTTCCAACATCTAGTGTAAAGCCATCTCAGAAGAGGGTAACACGCAGTAAGTCACCATTATGTGTCTTACAGACAGTTGGATGGTTCCTGACTTCTGAATCACCCTCTATTTACAGAACTGTTATTCTTCTAGTCATTTACTTCACACATTTTTGGTAGAAATTACAT
Organism: Piaractus mesopotamicus; assembly: GCA_023558415.1. NCBI lineage: Eukaryota > Metazoa > Chordata > Actinopteri > Characiformes > Serrasalmidae > Piaractus > Piaractus mesopotamicus. The sequence goes on along the minus strand of JAILXH010060362.1, from coordinate 13,482 downwards.
ATCAGTATTGGTGGATATCGATATGGGGCTGATATCAGCAAACAATGCTGGATCGGATACCAGAGAGGAAAAAAATAATAATTTGATCCCATCCTGTAACAAGTCTATCCTGAAATAGCACACACTCACATTGTGTGATGTGATGTTGTTAGCTGTGTGTAGTAGAGTATTAGTAGAGTGTTTGAGTAGTTTAGCTTACATTTAGATGCTCATCTTAAATGCTTTAATTTAAAATAGTTCATTTTAAAGATTAGTTGTTTCAAAAGAAAAATACTGTTTATATTCTTTGGTATTAACCGATACTCAAGGTTTCAATGTCGGTATCGGTATTGAAAAATAAAAAGTGGTATCATGTTGTCTCTAGTTTTTGTTTGATGCACCCTTCTATTGACACCTGTTAGTTTAACACCTGTTGCTTTGGTCTCTAGTGCACGTTATGTAGAAATTCTCAATGAATAATGACAAGAAACTTCACTTAATCATAATGATGTTTACAGATATAATAATTTTAACACAAGTAAATGATAACTGAAAAAGTAATGAATAAACTCACTGGAGGCACATCGCGGCTCTCTCTGCATATATAGTGAGCTGATTAGCTGACTGTTTCCTTTTAGCTTGCATAAGCGAAAAAAGATTGAAATTGATCAATGGAAAGTTCTCTGCAGGCACTGTTGTTGGAGAGAGAGAGAGAGACAGAGAGAGAGAGGGAGGAGAAGGGAGGGTAAGAGAATTACGTCACTTCCATCCATTTCCTCCTAAGAGCACAGATTATGTAGGAAATACGGACTGTACATTGTTAGTAATTATTCTACGATTCATGTACAATATATTACAGATGTGCTGACGGTTGAGGACATGGCCTGTACACCTAAGACCTGCATCCTACAACAACAATTAATCTCTCCACATCAGTGCACAGGCTAACTGTGACTTTCCTTTATTTAGAAATTACATTAAGTAAGTACTAGAGGGCAGACACCTGCAATTTGTGCAGATGAAAAGGTGTTTGAGGGATAGACTCACTTTATAGAGACAAACCAAAAACAGCCACTAGAGGGCAGAGTGGTATTTGTTTATAGGTGCAAGAACGTGGATTCATGGATTCTCATATTCACAGTATGCCGATCCAGAAAAGGGTCTCACAGGGTCTCTCCTGAATGTAATGGAAATCCTCATCAAAAGAGACTCCTATTAGCTGACTCTGATGTCTGTACAGTGATTCAGGGGGGTTGAATCAGAGGTCAAATGTTCATGTACATCTTTACAGGAACATAACTTTCAGGTTTATCTCTTCTGTTATCTTGCTATGCAGGTTTCTGTTATATTTATTTATAGTACTATTTTCAAACAATTACACAGGCCTATTCTGTACAGCAACCTTAAAACAAAATTACTGTAAAAAAAAAGGCAATCTTATTAGTATTTTTAGTAATTAGTATTTCCATTAAAAAAGACTTGAACTTCTTTGGAGAAATGTCATAGAAAAACGAACGTTACTTTTGGTTCCCTAAAGAATTTTTCAATGTTCTTTGAAAGGAACCTTTTCAGTTGATAAATAAACAAAAAATGACTATATAAATAGTACATTTAAAAATAAATATTTTCAATTGTCTTGAAAGGGAATTTAAAAGAATTCAATGTTGCTTCACGGTACTTTTTTTAAAGGTTCTTTGTAGAACCTCTTCTTTCCTGTGCACACCAGAGAACCAAAACTCTAGGTTATGTTAACCGAATTAAACAACGATTAAATTCATAAATGCAGAAAAATACAAAGAAAAAATAGAGGTTTAGGCGTCCAGCTATAGCAGTTAACCCAGCTAGCTAACTACCACACGCAGCAAGGACGGTGACCCATAAATATGCGTTCATCCAGCTTGACAGGTAACCAGCTAACCGGCTAGCTAGCTAGCTGCTAACACGCGAGATGATTTTTACTCTCTTATTACGAGGCAAACGTCTTAGAAAGTAATGGCACTACTAACCACAGCTAAATTTTTGTAGACGTTGAACTTGTGGAACACTTACCAGGTTTTCTTTCACTCAGGTTTCACTCACAGTCGTGTAGACAGGAGACTCATGAAAATTTAGCGCACATCACGCGCTGAAAATGTGATGCCACTTCAGCCCCGTAATTCCTGGACACTCGATTAGAGGCTTGAGTTTTACTAAACGCAGTGGATGTAGCTCATGATGCAAGGCAGACAGACGGTAATCGCGCTGCAGCGCTACCTGTAGTGGCCGAACATCTCACTAACAGTGCACCGTTCCCAAATGGTTGTTCCTTACATTGAGAGTAATGTGATCTAATCAGACCCATTCTTTGTATACAAATGGTTCGCTTGGATAAAAAGACGCCGTTTAATTCATAAGAAATGCTACCACATGACAATGCTTGAATATCCTGAACAGTTTGTGTTCATTTTTCCTGGAGAGACAACCAAGATCCAGGACAATCCAGGAAAATCCCGGAGGGATGGCAACCTTAAAACAGGGCAGGGCAAGCTGATTTAAAGAATTTTGTGGTTGGAGTTGATGTAAAACATTGCCTCCTCTTATCTATTTGTCTTGCGTTTTTTCATTCAAACATATCGAGTTGAATAAAACCAGTTACAGTGCTTGTAGATTTGTAGGACGCAAATGAAATTAGCGTTCTTCCACCACAAAAGAACCCCCTTATAATGGAAAGGGTAACGATTAAAACGCTTTCCCCCAGAACTGTGATCACTGAATTATTACTGTGTTTTCAGATTTATACTTTCTTTACAACAGACAAGGAGTTTGAATCCAGAACCAAACCTATGATAACTTCCAATTATGAATTTGGACTATAGTTTATTTCAAATCTTTATGTTAATTTCAGGAGTTCTTGCACACTCTCAGGTTTTTATCACAGTGTTCATGAGTCATTAACAGCGTGACATGCTGTACATACTGTGTTCTTCTTAAGCACAAACCTAACAGTGCTGTCATTTTCAGTCTTTGTTGAATTTTTGCTGACTGTTACTGTGAAACCCTCAGTGAACTGGCGGTTAACTCTAGAGCTGAGAATTGTGTTAGCGGTTCTATAGTGTCCCAAGCCAAAGCCTCCACTCATACAATGTGCCAGAGTCCGTATTACTTCCATCTGTGGTGAGTAAACCAGTTTCAGACACAGCCAACCACACATTATTAAAAATCTTATTTATACTGTCAAGACTTGGAATTCCGGCACATTTGAAAAGTAAGGGAAGAGTTTAAAGCACTGTACGGTTTGATTCAAACATTGATTTAACTGATCGTCAAATGATGTTACATGATTTTTTAACGAGTGTATTATTTGTTTATTTTTGATTTTTTGTTTTAACTGAGCAAGTAAAAAAAGTAAATTCAGATATGAAACAGATACATAGGCTTTTATATCTTTTAAAACACAAAGTCAAAGCATTTGCTAGACTTAGGATTAAAATTTAGCTAACCATCCTGGCTGATATCCACAGACCTCAAAGTAGATCTGCTGATATGAGATCAGATCTTTTGCTTGTTTATAGTGATTATGGTCTCAGACAACAAGTCCAAGGACAAGAGCGTTTCTAATATAAAATATATTGGACTACTTTTAATTAATGTGAGTACAAACTTGACCTTCTGAAGTCAGTATCCAACAGAATCTGTCCGACTGAGATCAAATGCCACTCTGCTCTGAGGGAGTCTGGAGGTCCAAATACAGTGAACTCACATAAGCTTTTGCCCTTCGTATCATAATGCAGCATAAATCTAATTACACAACACTGACTTGATCATGATCATGACTATTTCTTTATATACATAGGCTAATTGTCTTCAGATGTATATGCAGATGTTCAGTGCCCTCCATTCTCTGGAATAAAGATTAAAAGAATTTGATACAAAACCACAGAATAGTACTTTCAATTTCTGGGTATTTGGACAAATGAGCTGATATGAGAATCAAACCCACCCAGGCATGAGTTCAGATTCATCATGTAACATTCTTTGCTTCTACAGTGGTGCTTTAATCAGTGGCCTCACTGAACAGGAGTGAACAAGTTGCCTGATTTCTGTTCATGGATAAAAGCATAAAGGTCAGTGAGAGGACCCGAGGCAGATTAAGACATTCCTCATGGGGCAAAATCACAGTCGGAGCAATTTGAGTGGACTCTGTCCATTATATGGAACTAAGAAAAAAAAAAGTGTAGGCCTGTCACGATCATGATTATGTATGCACATATTTGTGATCAGTAACAGAAACAGCTTAAGCTCAAATGAACAAACATTACTCACTGCTACCCTCTAAATGTACTACAGCAGCAGTTTGAATTTATTGTTTTGTAAGACTCATGATGGATCTAATATATTATTATATAATGCATATTCTGCTTTCATTTATTTACACGCATTTGCCTCAGCACATTCCTTTGATATTCAAAGGCTTTTGCAGACATAGCAACCTAACAGTTTTCCGCCAGGACTTTAACAAGTTGGACGCTGATAAAGCACCTGTCAGGGTTCTTGAATGATTGGGGACTACATGTACTTGCTGGCAGGAGAGAGTAAAAAAAGCATTTTTATAAGCCTTGAAAAGCCATTGATCAAAGCAATTTGTCTTAAGTTTAGAAGAATAGGACATGGGTCAAGGAAATTGACCAGCTTTGCCTGAAAGTGAATATAGGCATCAGCGGCAGACAAGGTGGATCAATAACTCATCTTGAGCTCCATTAATCAGCCAGGAAGAGAAACAAACCATTTGTTACATGCAAAAGTGTCCGCCCATTTAATTAAATCTGCTGTTCAGATGTAGTCAGACAGGTGGGGAGCTGTCACTGGGCAGTCAAACAATTTAGAGAATTAATTAACATAATGCAGGTAAAGCACAAGGGCACATGGAAATTTAAGGGGACCGTTGATGTTTATGTTGTTGTTACTCTACAGTTGTTACTCTTCCAATAACCTGATCATTTGAGTCATCTCTCTGACGCATAGCACTGAGACACACACGGGCTCAGCTGGGGATCTAGACAGCAGTGTGTGTTCGTGTTTGGGAACGTGAACCCTGTAAGATGTGACATAGCTGTATAAGCCAGTGTGATGTGACACCTGATGTGTTCATTTAATCAACCTTCATCTCTGGCGAGAGACCACGACAATCAGTTGGTGGTCCTCAAAATGGATAAAGATGAATAAAGATAATTTTCATTATTTTATTCAGTGTAGGACCAGTTAGTGTAGTAAACAGTTTGCTGTAATTTTCAGAACGCTGTTTTTAAAACAGAAGCTTTTAAAGATGACCTTTCAAACTGTGATAACTTCGAGGATGTGGTTACAGATGAGCCATATGACGTGAATGATTAGACATAGTTCATTACAGATATGTAGATGGATGTAAAGAGACTCATAGTATGATTACAACAACAGATTCTCCTGCAGACTTCATACCAATGTGCAATAATATGATATTATTAATGATTCTAATTAGTTATAATTAGGATGATAAAATTTGAATTGTCATTATCACTATGCTTGTGTCTCGATTACCACAGTGTAATGGTAATGACACTTTTAGAGAAAAAGTGTTAGACCTGCTAACCTAACTGGACAATTACACTGAAATATGTTAAATATACAGTTGTATATGTTTTGTTGATCTTCTATGTGAAAATAAGTTAGGTAGGTAGATTGATAGTTGAGAATAAAAAACACAAGAAAGCCCATAGGTTTATTTTCATTCTAGTCCACATCCTCTACAGAGAACAAACTGAAATATGGCATTTTTCTGCAAATTTTATTGCACAATTTCTATTTACTAAGTTTCACATATTGTAAAAAAAAAAACATGAAATATAAATTGTGCCAAAACTTTAGCATAGCCCCACATTTTATATTTTTTCCAATTTGTTTTTTTTTTTTTTTCCAATATTACATTCAGCATGTAAACAATAACTGTGCTTTAAAATATGCAGACGTGTGTTCTTTGTAGAGGACAGAGGTGGGATGCCCTTGTGAAAAATTAATACGTAAGTAGAGCTGAAAAAGTTCTATACTGAAATAATGTTATTTTGGAACCACTAATTTGTGTTAAATCACTACTTATTTTCGTTTAGGAAATCAACAGAACGTAGTTTGTTCATGAGTACCCAATCTTTTGGATATGACTGTATGTAAATAAAGTGAAACTGGCTATTTTGAACCAAACGTTTTCAAACAATTTCTAAACAAAAGTTTTCAGATATTTGGTGATGACATTTAGGGCAAATATTTCCAGATATGAGGTACAAACCTTTAAAGTACTTATATATTTCAGGCCATCAAAATATCCCCATTCTGTCATTTTTATTCATGTTCTGCTTTTTCCATTTACCATGGTCTCATAAAAATGTGAGAAAAAGCTGTACTGCAGTAGTGTACTTTGAATCTTTGAGTGTTATGATGAAATAGAGTCAGTAGAATCTCGGTATGAAATGTACAAATTACACATATATGAAGCCTATGAATTTGAAAATAATTATAAGTTATCACTGGAAAATACAAAGCAGAAGCTGTAATACATCTCATTAATGGTTGAAACGTACTTTATGTGGAGGAGTAAAAGAAAGACTTCTTGTACACTTATGAAATATTTGAAAGTATGGAAATTTTGTTAATAAAGCGCAAAAAGGTTTAGAGCACAATAAAGTTAGGCTTCCTTACACTGCTATATTAAGCTTTTTGCCTATATGTATTTGTGTCAGCGCATCTCATACTACAGTCTCTCTCTCTGCATTTTCTTTCTCTCTCTCTCTCTCCCTCTCTCTCTCTCTCTGTTTATCCCCTTTGCCTATTTTGGCAGGCCTGTGCCAGGTATTTGTTGAAATTCCACACACCCTGCAGGGAGAGGTATGTTCCCTCCCTTTCGTCTCAGCCACGGTGCCTGTCTCTGTCCATCTTGTGTGTGCAAACACGCAACACATGCCTGGGACACCCAGTACACGCAAACGTATGTCACTGAGCCCTGACCCGACACAGTGTTTAAAATGTACACTCACAGCCTGCTTCTGTCTGTTCATTCTGTACATTCAAATATATTTACAAAAAATACAGACGTTGCAATAGAAACATGCACACATACACATGTGTGCTTTATACCTGTCAGGGCGTGGGGTCATACAGAAGTCCCGTATGCATTATGTACACATTTACTGAACAAGAGTATGAGAAAATTATATAGAATTTATCTGGGCAGTAAAAATTTATCTAATTCAGCTAGTCAGTCCTTAACTAATTACATTAAATCAGGGGTGCTGCTGATAGAATTTAATAAATAGAGTCACAGAGACATTTGAAACCAAATCTGCGTTCTGTGATTGTGAAAACAAGAAATTCTTGTTTTTCTTTTTACTGTATTTATATTTATTTGTAGTTATTCTGTATGTATTTAGTGGTCTACTGGCAAAACACATTCACTGCAAAGATAAGTAGTTTCAAGCAGTTTTCATGACTGCTGACACTGTAAAAAAATGTCAATTAATTCAACCTAAAAAATTACTTTATGTGATAACAAACAGTTTAACTAGTTTACTAGAATTTTTTTTATTCAGATGAATTATGTAATTTATTTAAATAAATATTTTGATTGAAACAACAGTTCATTCAAAGCATTTATATGAGTTAAGTAAAATGAGTTAATTTATTTGAAGAGTGTAATTCCAAAAGACTGGATATCCATTTGTTACAATTTTGGGTATAAGGAGTTTTTGAAAAGAAAAACAGCTGATGTATAAAGGAAAATACATTTTTATTTCTCTAATAAAGGTGGCATTAATCATAATAGTGCATTGTAATTTCTTGTTTTCTTGTACATGTAAAGCTCGCTTCCAACCACGTATATCATGAAAAATAAAGAAAATTCTAGAAAGTGCTCTATAATGTGTTTTAGTTGTAAACCTTTCACCTGTTACCACATGAAGTAATCTTTTTAGGTTGAACTAATGAACAGTGTAAGACTTCTACACAGTCCTGTATGTTTTGTACCTATATATAATAAGAATGTTCTAAGCATAACCTTAACCTCAGTAACCAGTAGCAAATGGAACATGAAAATCCCTTTACAAAAAAAAAAAAATTAAAAACTATGAAGTACGTCAGGAAGTCAGGAAAATTTCTTTTGGTCCTGACATTGAAGGTCATGTATGTTTTTTCTCAGGTTTTCCTATGAAGTCTGGACATTTTGTCACAAAAATATATGAAAACAAACACACATGCACACGTTCATATACTGAGCTTCTATTGTTCCACGAAGAAACCAAAGCACCGGGTAGTGTATCAGTTACAACCATCTAGAGGTGAGTTTGTGTCCTGGGTTATTATGGTAGTCATAACAAAGTGTACAGAGTAATAAAAAGCTGAGACTGATTCTCTACCCAGAAGTGATAGTGGCTGTTCCTCCAGCTGCAGAGCTGAGCTCCTGAGGCCACTCTAACACACACTCTTTTCTCTCCATGGGTTAGATGTCTTGAGTGTCGGCGGTGTTGGTGTTGAGTGCTCGTGTGAAGTAGAAGTGTGTTGGTGATGTGTGTGTTGGCTCAGCGCTGTGCTGGATGTGCAGATCTGTGTGTGTTGGCCATGAAACGCATGTGGTGTCTCTGGTCTGGGTGTGTGTGTGTATTGGCACGAGGAGTGAAGCTGAAGTCGGTGTCAGTAGCTCACAAAGGAGACAGAACTATGACTCTCTCTCTCTCTCCCTCTCTCTCTCTTTCTCTCTCTCTGGTCAGTGGCTTAGACACATGTTCCTTTCCACTGGACTGCCTTCATCCTATGAGTCATCCTCATTTTACAGGAAAAAGCATGTGCGCACTGACCAACTCATATGTGTTTAATAGATCTATTTGCTGTTACTACTAAATCAAAGGCATAAAGGTGACCAAGTTAAAATGCTTTGATTCCATATTTAGATTACTTTTAAATGAATATGACTGTACTGGAATGAATAAATTGTTGTTTTCTGGCTTCAGGAGTTGATTTTTTTGTTTTTCAGTTATGCTTAGATTTGGTTGCCATTTAAGTGACTGAAATGCATTTTTCCATCCAAGAACACATACCACTTATGGTTTTATATAGAGACAGATTTACGGTCTATATTTCCTTCTACACTCTAAATAAATAAATAAATAAATAGTTACATAAACTTAATTCAATAATGCCACACATTTCCACTCAAACAAATAAAATAGAGTCAGTACACACCAGGGGTCAGCAACAGGCGGCTCTTTTACTGCCCTGTTGCGGCTCCACAGCAGAATTTGATTTTTAGATATAAAATAAAATAATTCTCTATTGCAGTAAAATAAAGCTCTGCTGATTGTTCTAACACAGTTTTAACAATAAATGGTTTTAATATTGGAGTTAATGTATAACTGCTAATTCACCGACCTTTAACCCTGAGACTGGTGCTTAGACTGCTGGTCACATAGCAGCGCAGACAACCATCTCGCCTAGCTAGTAGCTACCGAAGCAGCTAAGAGAAAGATTTAAGACAAACGAATGGACTTATTTGCATTTATAAGCACTCAGCTGCTTTCCTGTACATTTAATCTGCAATGAGAAACTGTCAAAGACTAAAAAATCATGAAGCTGAAGTTTCAGTTTCTCATTCAAATTTTCCTGTTCTGCCTTAAATGGTGCCTTCTACACCATTTAAGGTGGAATGGGAAAATTCGTACAAGAAGCTGGCAAATGAGAAGCTGACTTCAGCCTCGTAAAATTTTGAACACTGAGAGACATTTTACAATAAACTATTCCACATTTGGAAAGGTTTCCTGCCGGAAATGTAAGAAATCTGGCTAAACCTGAGCTAAAGCTGAAAGCAGAGCAAAGTAAGTCTGTGTTTTTGTTTATATTAAAATTGTTAGTGTATACTAAGACATTAGCACATACTGAGACATATTTACAGTCAAGATGGTGAAATGGACATAAAACATTGTGGGTTTCAAGGTGGTTTGATTTTTGCTGAAGGGCCAAAATGGCTCTTCTTAACATTTGGGTTGCTGACCTTTGGTATACACAGACTTTGTTACCTCAACATAAATTTCAATTGCTGATGGAGCAAAACTGAAACATTTAAGTGCAAATCATTTGAGTTTCATTGGAACAGGCTTCCCTTTGGTCCAGTTTTTTATTCATTAAAATGCATTTCATGAACTTTTGTCCATTTTACATAAAGCAATTACTTAAAGGCAGCACAATTCATTTATTTAATGTCATCATACTTTCAGTTTGTAAGTCGCACAACCCAGAGAGGGTTTGAGTGTATGCAGTACAGCTCTAGCCTTCATCTCTACTCTCCCCTCTTCTTTTATGACTGTGTGGATACGAATATGATGTAGATCATTTGAAGTTTTGGATGACTAAAGAGATGAAAATGTCTTTCACCGCACTTCTCAAACATTTTCTCTCCATTAATGGTAATGTGTTCCTGTATAGCCCTAAGGGTGCAGTGCGGTATTTCATGTGAGTGAACGGTTTTGAGATCACTGCCTGGCCTGTGGTTTGGATGGTAGCATATATTCAAATCACATCCAGCATTTTTCAAGCATGATTAACATATACAAGGGGTTCAATCTAGTCTCTAGCAGGCTAATGGATTTAAAACACCTTATTATTGTCATTTGTACAGTTGTACATGGTATCATTTTAAGGCTTTAAAGTAGACATGTGGTTATATGTGTAATAATAATCCTCTTCCCTCTGCGCTGCACTCAAATCATTTCAATTGATAAGGTATATAAATTTTGTTAACAGACATTTGCAACAGTTTTAAGATGGTCAACTCAAATAGTTTAACTTGGCTCTGGTAAGTTATTGCACTAGAAAGTTTATGTGTTCACTAAAACACCTAGTAAATGTTAAGTGGTTGCCTAAAAGAAGAACGAGTTTCATAACCAGCCTATCTGAGGACTACAGATCATAACGCTGTGCAGCAAAATCCCCTCTGCTGAACAAACACCTGTAGTGCTGAATTAACATTACAGGGTTGAATTAACTCTTTCAGTACTGAATGAACAGCCAGTCTTTAAATCTTCCACAACTTGTCCATAAAAATCCTAATTTTCCTCATTTTATTTTAATAAAAGAGCTTGATGTGTAAACATGTAAACATTTTTGAAGTATCACAACGTACCATTCACTCTTCAATCCATATGCGGAAACTACGCTGCAAAAATGTCCTACTCATTGTTGAATTCATGGTTTTTATGATGTCACAAAAACTAGCATATTTACATATATTTACCTATTCAGCCAACAGTGTAGAATGCTTGTTGAATAAGGCACAGTACATGACAGCCAATAAGAACAGAGATCATTCCCATATCAGTCTTAAAGGCACAGTAACAAGGGATAAAGAGAGGTTGAAAATGGTCATGTGAAAATGAATTAGGTCTGTTTTCAGTACATAAAATACACAAAAGTCGTAAGTGTACCTAAGGAAAAAAAGCAACAAAATACAACGAAAAAAAAACGAGGATATGGGCCCTTTAAACGTAACCTTCTACTGTTTTTAATGAACGTATTCTTCTACAACGTTCATTTCATTAGGCTAATCGTCTGGGTCCACGTGATTTTGCTGTGTACATTATACGCAGAGC
>JAILXH010060348.1:0-11338 GCA_023558415.1 Piaractus mesopotamicus | reverse complement strand
TGTGTGTGTGTGTGTGTGTGTGTGTGTGTGTGTGTGTGTGTGTTATGACAGAAACAATATATAGAAGACATAAAGTACTTAAAACTTCTCTCTCATACACACACACATGCACACATTCCCCTCCTGTCCCTACCTTTCCTCTCTGTGACCATTAGCTCCAACATATTTTGCTAAAAGAAGAAGAAACAAAGGCTCAAAGCTAAGGTTTCTGGATTATGTTTTCTGTCTCAGAAACTATTTGGCTTCCCTTTGTTTTTCTGTAATAAGGGGTGGCAAGGCAGCTTGCATTTTCTTTCTTAGCGAGAAAAGAAAGAAGGAACATGACAGAGAAACAGATGAACAGCATGACTTGAAATAATCAAGATGAAAAACAAACCTTTGGACAAAACTGAGTAGAGCATTTGTTAGCTTTAACCTTTCTGACAGTTTATCTGAATGCATGTCTAAACTACCTGCTGAAGCGTCACAACTCTTACAGGAGAGAGGAATGGTGCGATGATAGCGGGTATGATTAATGCAGTAATAATGAGTGATGTGAGTGGCGCTGATGGCACTGCATTAACCTCTGAACTATGTAAATTACTGCTGCGCTACACTCAACAACATTCTGTGCATGACGCGCACCCTGACAAAGCTTTTTTTTCAGCACACACGCGCCTGACTTCCCTCACCTGACTGCTCTGCAGTGTAGTCTGCAAAAGGAGATGATACTGAAATTCTTTTTTTCTTTTACATTGTTCATTCATGACGTTGCTCTTATTAAATACAGTCCATTGTGTCATGTCATTGAAAAGACAAAATTCCCTGTTTCCCTGTAATCTTTCATCAAAATGTGGTGACTTTTGCCCTCCTCTAAATGCAGTCTGGTTTGGCTACGTCACTGTGTACCAGGGCTGGGGGAAAAAAGTATTCTCCAGTAAGATGTTGGCATGCTTTCCTTGGCCTAACTCATGGTACAAAACTGTCATACCATTCTCCCTCCTACTCCTTTGCCTCCTGTACTATCCAGATTTCATCCCCCTCCTCCAGTGAAGGTGCCGGCGGTGTGGCAGGAGGCAAGATGTCCTCCAGGATTGACAGTAGACAAGTGTCCGGGTAGGGCCCGATATTTGTTTCGGTACACCTGCTATTCACATCTATTCTTGCGCATGCACAGACTGAGAAATCCAAAAGAAATCGGAGTACAAGTGTAAATGCACTGGGAAATCAGATTACTGAGCTAAAATCCAGCTCTCTTTAACAGATTTCTTAATCGTATTTCTAGATCAGAGTGTGGTGTTTACATGACCATTTGAATAATCGGGTAACTGCATAAATCCGATTATGATAGGATTATTGAGTGCATATAAACGCACTCAATGTAGTTTGCAGCAACAAAGTAGTGTGTGGCAGTTTCGGCATGCAGTTTGCACATTGCCAATTGGTGGAACATGAGCTTACTTGTTACATTAGCCTCGTACCACCAGTGTAAAAGTAAAGAAGGAAACATCTTGGCTCGTTGTGTGAGTGTTTCGTTTTGTTCTAGTACATAAATAAGACCTATATAGTTTTTCTACTGTACAGTGGAAAAAATGAGGAGTTTTCCCTTCAGCTCACAGTACAGCATGTTCACGTTTGTGCAAAACATTGCACCGGCTCTTGGAATAATTAAGGGTTGCTGGTGTGTAAATGACAGTGCTTTGTTCCTGACCCTGTGATTATGAGGTTATGACAGGTTTCTCATAGCTGCTACCACTGAAGCTCCAGTCCCAACATGCCAGCCACTGCCTAAGAGAGAACTTTCCACTCAGTTGGCTAGTAATAACAGCGCTGTAATGTAGTGGTGACCAATGATTTGCAACAAGTGGAGTTGGTTCAATTGATTGTGGTAGGTTCAGTAGCGAGCTGTGACTGCTACTGCCCGGTAGTATGTTAGTGCTAAGCTAACACAATGCACATGAACATTTTTTTCAACGTTCTAGTTTAAACAGACTTAAAAGACATTCCATGTTTTATTTGAATCCTATAACAGACATGTCAACATATATTTTACCTTGTATGTAGCAGTTTTGCACTGACCGTTTCAGCAGAGAGCCCTGGCATAGAGCTGTTGCTGTTTTCCATTTGTAACAACTGACTGAAACTTGGTTAGACTACTACTTGTTTTCAAAAGAAATATCTAGGAGTGCCAGAAAACCTAGAGTGACGTTTTTCAAGAAATCCTACCTATTGTAAATCGAAATGTGACGGCTTGATTCCACTGCTATTTTCTAATTATGTTGGTAATTTAACATGTAAGGCCAGGGCCTGAAGGCCTAACCAATGGGAGTGCAAGCATGGCTCTATCTACCTAGATACCATGGCTAAAAAAATCAGACAATATTTCATCGTGCAGTTAAAGAATGTAACCCTTTTGCTTCCAAAAACTTAATGAACTAGCAGTAGTATTTCAGAATTGACAAGCATGCTTGTTTATTCTACTGACTGAAAATGAACTATATAGTACAGACATGTAATTTTAATTCATATAATTTATTAGAAAGCCAAGAAGGTCCTGAGCTTTCCCCTCCCGGTAGGTTAGCTTGCATCTTGTCAAGGATTAACATTGGATACCAAACTGTTGCTTTATCATTTTGCTTGTGCCAATGTATGTGTTTCCCAGAATGAAAGTAGAAGATTCATATGTTAAATATTATCAAGGATAATATGGTAGGTCATGGAGTGACTGAGACGTGAAGGGTGCTTGAAATTTCTTAACGAGATTCACTAAAAAAGATACATTCAAGGCTTGGACGGTCAGTATAATGCTACAAAAAGAAGAATCCGTGCAAAAATGTCAGTGACAGTTCAGCTATAATACATGTGCCTCGGTCAAAGCCAGCGCTGCGTGACGAGACAATCAGTTTTCCCCACCGGGCTGATGGAGGGTTGAGTAATATGTGACAGGTGAAGTTGAGGGAACAAGAGAGAGTGGGAATAAGTAAAGGAGAAAAGGAGAAAATTAAATTGTCACTGATACAATGAGGGGGAGAAGAGTTCTGAAATGCTGCAGGCTTTCCAACAACGAGAGGGATGGATTCCCGTTTTCCAGCAAATAGGATCCATTTTCAGCCTGACAGGTTTGGTAAGGAGGTAAGCATTCACTTCAGTATATTAGAAAGGCTCTCGCAGTCCAGACACTTATTCGGCAACCCCAAGTGAGAGACCCTTGAATAAGATTCCAAATAAAGAAGAGATCTTTGTGGTCAGATACTGGGAGTGCGATGGGAAACAAAAAGAGTCAATATGGAAAGAAAGAAGGGATCAAGCAAGAGAGGGAGAGAGATTTCTCTTGTGAGTAGTGAGGAAAGTTACTAAGCTCACTAAGCTATGATCTATGATCTTTACAGAGTTAAGGCCTTCTCAAGGGGATTTTGGCTGTCTGTTGGTGTTCCTCTGCTAAGGCAAAGTCTGGGAAAAATATCTTATTAGCTTTGAATGCTTGTCAACCATCAGCCTATGGACTGTTGAATATAGTTCTTGCTATAACCATGTTGTAAAAACATGCAGTAGATTTCAGAGTTGTACCTTGGAAGTACAGACAAAGTTCCTTAAAAATGTGATGCCTATATTCTGAAGATCTTCACGGCAGGACACACAAAAAAATTGTCGCAAAATGCCAACTTCAGAGAAACCCTCCTACCATGGGACTGTTAAATAGTTACCTACATGTCACTGTGAAAAACTGAAAAACTCTGAAAAATACTGGAAACTGAACTTTATTAAATACAAATGTTTAATAAATTCTACAATAATAATACATATTTTAAGGTTTTGCTTATTTATCTAGGTGCATTTTACAGGCGTTGAATAGGTGTTCATATTCCGAATGAGTGCTTGAATACTCATTCTCTAAATTACTCTTAGAAACAATAATATTAGAAGTGTTTTTTTTTCTGATGGAACAGATATGCTTTTGATTAATCAGGGTTTCAGTTCACTTGTACACAGGTGTAAACTCTGTAGAGATCTAGTCAAACTAAACACTCCCACTTTCTGTAGCATTCTACTCTCTATTTAGTATGATAATTGACTCAAATGTGATGATCTTGTTGGTGTAGTAGTTTCAGAGCAGCTCCTGCGCTATACTAATGATGTGTAGAGGAGACTGTTCTTTAATACATTGGTGTTTGTGCTGTCAAGTTTTAAACCTGCTGTCAGGTATTACACTTAGTGTAAAACAAGTTTAATTAGAAAAGAAAGAGAAAAAAAGGACTGATATTCCCATTTGAAGCAATAACACGACAGCTGAGTTGGCGGCAGTATGGAGTGAATGCATGGCAGTACTCTGATAATGATTGCTATACTTATATATTTGAGATGATTCATCAGACTTGTTTCCATGGTGTACTAGCTTCTTATTGCAAAATTTGCTCTGAGCACTTTTCTTATTAAAGTTGTCCCTCATGTGATTTTAAGTAATGTTTTCCATATATTAACATGAACTGTCCTGTCTAAAGGCCTTTGCTGATGAAATTTATTTTAGGCTATAATTTTTGTGGCTTAAAAAACAAAGCTTATGAATACTAAATAGGGAAATAAATACCAATGTAATAAGTACTTGAGTATTCAAATTATTCGGGCAAGCCCTGAATAAGCCCATGCTCCAGCCACAGAAATACATGGACTGTCTGATGTTTATTGTTGGCTAAAAAGTTCAGATTCAAAATTTTGAGTCTGTGGGTTGACTATGGCAGAAGGCCTGAAACAGTCATGTTCTGTAGGCCAGTGCTATGGATTTGAGTGTGTCAAAAACGGCCACGAACGATATAAAAAAAACAATGGCAACTCTTACGAAAATTGATATTTATAGATTTTGGACTTCTTACCATCTCATTAATGCATCGATGGCTATTTGGTTGATACAATTAGTAGCCTTTGGCCAAATCTGGTATAAGATATGTAACAACTGGGTGAATCAGCATTGGTCAGCAGAGTGCTTTAATGACCGTGTAGATGCTCTAATGTTGCCTGCTAACTAGTATTGATGTGTTGCTCACAGTCTTATCGTTCATTAGGAGTAAATTCTAAAGTTATATAACAATGTTGTGTTTTTTGTTTTTGTTTTTGTTTAGTTTTTCGTGCTTCTAATGTAAGATACAGAATAAGAATGACCTCCCGTAAGCATAAGTGCAGTTATCACACACTCTTAAATTGAGCTACATTCCATCTGTCTGTTCCTCAGTTGCATATAAAACTGAATGTGTGTGAAGTCCCTGCAACAGAACGAGCCACCCTATTTTAATGGTTAAAATTAGAAGTGTATGCTATATAAAGCCCTGTTCATTCATATATAGATGATGGTTATGAATTCTCTATGACAGGTTAGGTGTACAGAGAGAGCCTTACAGGCACTTGCGGCCGCCTGGCATGGAGCTGAATTAATATTTCAGAATTTGTGGTCTATTCCCTTGAGCCTGAGCTCCAAAGCCTTCTGCATCAGTCTTGAGGTCAAAAACCTAAACCAGGACCTTTGGCATTGACGAGAAGAAGCCTAAGCTCCAAAATGTTCTGCTTCAGTTTTAAGAACCAAAGCATTCTGCACTGACCTCAAGAAGCATAAGCTACAAAACATTACAAACTTCTACACCAGTTTTAAGCTACAACATCTTCTACACTAGTCTTAAACACCAAAACCTTCTGAACCAGTCTTAAGCTCAAAAAGCTTAAGCTCCAAAACCTTCTGCATTGACCTCAAGAAAGCTCAAGAAGCTTGCATTCCAGAACTTTCTACACTAGTGTTAAGCACCAAAAACCTTCTGCACCAATCTTAAGCACCAAAATCTTCCACACCAGTTTTAAATACCAAACTCTGCTGCACCAGTCTTAAGCATCAAAACTTTTTGCATTGACCTTAAGAAGCTAACACTCGAGAAAACCCAAGCTCCAAAACCTTCTGCACCAGTCTTAAACACTGAAACCTTCTTGTACGAGTCTTAAACACAAACCCTTTACATGTCTTAAGCACCAAAAAAATCAGCACAACTTCAAAAACCTTAGGCATTGAAACTTTCTGCACTGGACTTCAATTTCAAAACCTGGGCCATTTTCCATTGTCTATTCTGGTGCAGAAGATATTCCTCCAAAGGAATTGAGCTGCCGTTGATTCCCTGGCACTTGATGGCCTAGAGACGTTTTCAGGCATCTTCGGTTCTGTCATGCATCTTCAACAAGCAATCTCCATCATGATTGGGCTATTAGTGCGTGTACTTATAAAACTAGATGCATGGTTTGATGCTGAAAGTAGGTCTCTATATGTGAAATCTCATTCCTTCAGTGACTGACTTCCAAGAGAAAGAATTTTTGACTCCAGGAATCTAATATGTCTGTTTTTGGAATTACTCAGAGAACTGTGATTACCCCCTTCCAACACCCAACCCTTGTTTTTTTTTTTTTTACCAGTGAAAATTACCCAAGATAATCGTGTAAAGAGCTCAGCATTTAAATGCTACACTCATCTGATCTGAGCAGATTACTATCCTTTATTGTGGAAGACATGTTTCCTTTTGCAGCAATACCCAGCCCATTGTAGCCCTATCGGTGACACTTAATATGATCATTTGTGCAGCAATAATGCGATATTGCCTCTGTGTGCCCTAAATGTCAAATGTTTATCCCATTAAGTAGGCCACTAAGGTTTCTTGATGGCCACTAGTGCTTCCTGTAATGGCTTTGGTAGCAACACTTTAAGGGATGTTTGGAAACTAATAGGCAGGCTCTGCTTGTACAGTGCTTACAAACCCTGAATTCTGCTGCCCCTCGGTTTCTGTTCCACAACGCTGAGCTGTTCTCTTTGTAAGAAAGCATGTGCCGTAAAAAGTGACAAATTAGCCAGACTGACATCCAACTGTTGCTAGTGTGTGTTACACAACCACGTGTTCTCTCTGTCTTGAAAATGAGTTCTACAGCAAAGGCCTATATCAATCTGTACCTTTTCCACCGCCTAATGTTATATTCATATGATGTGGAAACTGTAGCACTTTCAAGTGACATAGCACTTTATGCCATCAGACATCATTTATTTAGTAGAATTTTACCTCTAATACAAACTTGAGTTTGTTTCATTCTGTCTGTGGAGAAACTAAGGGAGAATGGAGGGTGAAAGAGAGTGAACAGCTCAATTTGGAGAAGACTGAGAGGAAGAGAGTTGGTTTAAAATCAGCTTTTCTGATGACATTATTATGTTCTTATTGATATGAGCAGTGGCTGAGCTACACTCTTAAACAAGGGGGGGATTTAATACATTTTAAATGCATTAAATGTATGTTTACCCCATTTAATGTAAAAATAAGTACCAGTTTACCACATAAATTGGTCATAAAGGTCATGTTTGAAAATACCTCTGTTTTCTAGTGAATACTTTACAGAACTACAAATGCAGGCGACAAGCTACTTGATAATAGATATGTGGATTTCTCTGGAGACTAAAAATGCAAGATGTGCTGCCCTGTAAGCTACATGACCACTTGTTTTTTAGTTTATTTTTAAATGGAACATGCTGTGCAGAAAGACCGTCACCCAGGTTGCGTGAAACATGAAACACCTTTCGTGCAAAATCTTGCTAGAAAAATATCATTTGTGGGAGCCGATATTTAATTCTAATTCTGTCATTCATATCTCTCTGGTAATAATAACACCTTCTGTAATTCTGTTAAGAATATTTAAAGTATTTTTGCACTATTATTATTATTTTTTTGGTCACGTGGGCACCTGTGGTATCCCCAGCACCACCCTTCTGCTTGCTCCGCCTCTGGATGTGAGATGGAAAATTTGTTGCTTGAAATTGCTGCATTGTGAGAGGTGAATACATCATACAACACAAGTTGTCTTCAACTGCTTTTAATATGAAACAAGTTGCAAGGTTGGGTAGCTTGACACATGGCAAATGTCCATGTTATGGACTTCTATACTGCAAAAATACCAGCAAAATCAGTACATTTAGCAAAATTATCTGTTTAAATGAACAATGTATAAAGCCGTAGTCACTTTAGAAAACTGCAGTTTGCATTGCCTTGCGAAACAGGTGACCAAGGCTGAACCAGAAGATTGGCGAAGAAAAAAAATGCCTCCGTTCTGGTGCAGTTAGCACTACACCCAAGAATACAGAGTAAAAACAAGCGACACCTGTATAGTTATACCATCCAACTCAGCCTCCTTGCTGACTGCATGCCATGCCACCTCTCTTTTATGTATTAACTTACTGCTGGTCGAGAAGAATTATAAAAAGTATCGTATGTAGACACTGCTAGAAATGGTGCATTGTAGAGAAATTTGCTGACTCTGATGTCTTTACAGTGGTGGTGATAGGAACCAGGGGTCACGATGCCTATAACTGTCCAAAATTATCAGTGAACCTACACGTCTTATATATGTCATATGTATATAATGGTAAAATAGTGGTAAATATGAAAGGAGAAAAAAAATGTTGCCACATTATACATGTATCTCTCCTCCAAGAGTGTATTTTAAAAATACCTTATAAACCAAAACCTTAGCACAAAGCTATCAAAAAACAATGTCTCAGACATCAGGCAACATATTTGTTACCATTTTATGTAATATTCTTATGTAAGTTAGTTTTTTTAGAGTTTAGAGTCTTGTCACCACCGTTGAGAACAGCTGCTATATGAAGGACCACCCCTATAAAGGTGACTGCAGCTAAAGCACTTGTACTTTCGGTTACCAAATTTGTGTTAAGCCTCAACTGAGAACATTTCAGTGCCTTATTACAGATTAGGATCACAGAGTACATAGCTTGCAGTGTTGACCTTTGCAATATTGATATGCAGAAGGAATGAGCACTCGAACAAATCACAGCATGGTTTATGGTCTGAGCTGCAAGCATCCAGACCACCAATCTACTGCTAGGTTTTCAGCTGTTATAACAAAACATTCACAAGAGCTAAGTCATAAATAATTTTGGTCAAAATAAACCTGACCGTATCCATATAATATTGAATCCCACTTTTCTTAGTACATCGCATGGCGATTTCTTAATCACAATTATTTGTCCATATCATGCAGCCCTTCCAGATATTAGGTTTGTTAGTTTTAGAATGGTCACCTCTAGTACCACTCTGAAGCCACAAGTGAACTTCGTTAGGCTAAGAGTTCTGCTCCAGATACTGGCCTGTGTGATTGAACTATAGAATAATAATTGTATAAGCTTGTACTGTTGCCATGGTTGCTCTCTACCCCCTGGTTCCCAGTAGGAGGCAGCTTTTTCTCTGATGAGCCTTCTGATGGGGGGAGGGAGGTGATTGCTGTTTGCTCTCTGCTGCTAATCTCCTCTGCCAGCTAAAATAATTGGATTCCTGCAGAATGGTAAGGCCTTGATGAGAACTTTATCATTACTCCCAACCTCTAAGACTGGATTTCTTGGAGAGAGAAAAATGCATTAATGGGAAAGGAAGATGCAGGTTTGTTTGCGGATTTGATGCAGATTAGCAGCCAACATTAATGGAAGCGTCTGTTAAACTGAGTTTTTGCAGGTGTTGTTCATTATGGCGGAAACTATTGATTTTTTCTATGATCAATTAATCTGTTTGCCATTTATTTGATTAATTGAGTAGTGTTTTCTCTCACTTTGCCTGTCACGGCGCTGCTATTGAGTTCCATCTGTGCAAGAAGTGTTTTCTTCTTGGTGAGATAATGAAACAAAAGAGGCCAAATCACCAACTTGCAGAGTACATGGGTAGTGTGGAGTGAGAGCTGGGTTTTTAGCCAGAGCAAGGAGCAGCTTTTTGGAAAGTCTGTGTGTCAGTGTTCTCTCTGATACTGCTCCATCATTCAAGGCCTGATTCGCACATACTACATCAGTGTGGCATGCGGGACATGGCAGCCTAACTGCTACAGCTTGCACGTGCTTACCATTGATGCAGCGTCTGCTCTGTTGAATGTTACAGCCAGTCTGTAGTGTAAATTCTCACTGCTTGTTTTATAGACATTTACACAATTAGTCTTGTGTCCTTCAAAAAAAAAAAAAAAAACCAAATCTTAAAAACTAACCACAAAATGTCTAAGCATGAAATGTTTAACCAATTTTTCATGTAATAACGGCATAATCCATAAAGTGAAAGGCGAAGTGTTTTCATTGTTTTCTAATTTACTTTACACCCACTTTTTTACAGTGTAGCAGATGGAATTAGGCACCTGGTCTTATATGACAGGAAAATAACTTCTCGGGCATGCTGCCGAGATGGCTGCAGAGTGGACAGACTTTCCTATAAGGACTTGCTGCAATGGTAAAAGTATGAAGGCTGGATGAGTGGGTGTGTTTGTTCAACTGGGGGTGGGGCACATGCTCGATATTACACAGAGTGGAGCAGAAATTTGAGCAGACTACAGAAGCACATGCCTTTTGAGAAAGGGAAATCCACCAAAACTGCAGAGACTTCACATTTCACAGTTTCTCAGATGGTAGACACAACAATGAAAAATATAGAGTGAGGCCCAAAAGTCTGAGGCCACTACTGAAAATGCTTCTATTTTCATTGTTTTCTAATTTACTACAATGTTTTTCATTACAATTTACTGTACATTATCAGCATAATAATTTGAGTGAAAAGTAGAATCTTTGAAATTTAAACATGAATTTTCTATTTCCCCCTTTTGCTTTAATGACAACATGCACTCGAGCTGGCACAGACTCCACAAAAAAACAAAACCTGACCATTTGTACAAAGGCCTTAACATGGTCAATGTAATGAATTTGCTTAAAATTTTAATAGTTGCCTAGAAATCGTGCATGATCTTGAATGTTTCCTCTTTAATTTACTTGTCGGAACTTTTATTTGTTTTACGTTTTTTAAAATTCTAACACTTTGTATTGTTTACTCCCAGGTTTAACCTCATAATAAGTCATGGGCTCGCTGGCAGGCCCAAAGTTTTATTACACAGTACTATAACCTAAGAATAGCTCCGTTAGCTTGTATTAAAGTCCCTGTAGTTACTGAATAATAAGCCTTTGTGTGAAATAAATCTGGATTATTAAGGGGTTAAAGGAAATACATTCCAGATGTTCAGTGGGATCTCAGACTTTTTGACCCTACTGAACTGGCAAGAAAAATGCAGTTTTGTTTACAAGGTCTCCTTTAAGCTGCAATTGCATTTGACTCTCTGATGATAGGCAGACATCTGGCTTGTACAGAAGTCCAGGCCATTTAAGGTGTTAAAAGAAGATTAAAAGGCTTTTTTTGTCTCAGCGTTAAAAGGTTAAACCAAGGCTAGACACCTCAGATCACTCACTTCACACTTCCACACTTAAGCATGACTAGCTACATGTGTGTGTGTGTGTGTGTGTGTGTGTGTGTGTGTGTGT
>JAILXH010060296.1:19777-35067 GCA_023558415.1 Piaractus mesopotamicus | reverse complement strand
TATATATATATATATATAAAATTGCAAGTTATTGAAAATTGCTATTACTAAAATGTTTGTTGGCTATTTGTGATATTTAAATAATCAACATTTTACTACTTATTTTACATATTACTACTTATTTTTTCATGAAGGGTATTGCAAATATGCAGAATATTACAATATAGCTGTTTTATGTTAACAGTACATTTTAATTTAACTAATTTTCCTCCCATAGTTTAGGTAAAAGCCCAAAATGGTGATCAATCATAGCTATTTCTCATGTCAATTTTGACTTATCTATACAAAAGGTGCAAGTATTTGTAGAGAGGCTTCCTCCTTAAACGTCTCATTTCTATGGAATTGGCAGCACAGCTTTTATCAAATAAATTTTTCCTTCACTCAGGATGTCACGTTGCATCATGAGATTTTATTAACATGCAAAAAAGGGGGCTGAGGGAAGACTCCAAATGTGCTTTAAGAAGAAATTGTAATTTTAAAGATTGTCATGGGTTCTATGTGAGGGTGAGCTTAAAGTTCTTTCATTAAAAATGTTATTTGTTCTGCAGTGAGGAAAATGTTTGGAAATTGTGTGAGTACATCAAGGATCAACAGACATGTCCAGTGGATGAGGTGTATGCAGTCTTCATTTCAAATGAAAGAAGAACAGTGAGTACTCTGGTTAAGTCTAATTAGTTTGTTTAGTATCATCATTTTAATATTGCTTTTAACCTCTGTGATGCAGATCCCTATTTGGAAGCAGAAATCCAGTAAAGGAGATGAACCAGTGATCTGGGTAAGCAGGTTTCTTTGCAAGAATGCAGAAAAATAAGCTGCATAAAGTTTAATTTTAATAAGTTTTAATTTCTCCCCATTTTAGGATTACCATGTTGTGTTGCTGCACTTGAATAAACAAGGACAGGGTTTTATATACGATTTGGATACAACTCTCCCCTTCCCGTGTTCTTTTGACGTGTACTCAAGAGAAGCCTTTCGGTCCGATTTGTTCTTAAAACCTGAATTTCGAAGGTAAGTTTAATGAAAAGACAAAAATGTTTCACTCAAGTCTGTGTTGCAAGTTAATTCACATTTTGTCCAACATGTTTGCCACTTTAAGGAAAATGCGAGTGATACCAGCTGTCACCTACCTGCAAAGGTTTGCTTCTGATAGGTCTCACATGAAGCATTCTAATGGGACATGGCGCATGCCTCCACCCTCATATCCTTGCATAGAAACAGCAGGTAAACGTTTTTCAATTATCTAAAAAAAATACACTGAATGAAATGTTTTGGTTTTGTCTGTAACAGCTTATTTTTTTTTATTGTAGAGTCCAAGATGAATCTTGATGACTTCATCAGCATGGATGCTAATGTGGGCTGTGGTGAAGTTTATAAACTTTCTGACTTTGTGCAACACTTTGGAGCGAAGTGACAAATTATATATGCGGAGTCTGCAATGAAGTCATGCTGAACCAGGACACAGAGTTGGAAGTTACAGGGAAAGCGCCACCTGATTCAATGAATGGTGCACAAACATGTCTGATTCCACTGCTGCTATCCTCTCTCAAATGTTCAGCAGATCAGACATTTCTCATTCCTCAGTGACAATATTCACTACTCAGCGCACATCATTTGGTTATTGCTAGATGTTAAATGTTCAGATTTAATTTTTGTATGATTAGTGGTTCCTGCAGGTGAAAAGTGCTTGGATCCTATGTACACTAGGCTTTTATATAACAATCGTCTTTGCTGCTGTTTTGAAAATGCATTTTTAAGGTGTCAAGTAACCCTAATAATGCGGCTTGTCACAGTAGTGAAAAGATTAGCAGAGAATCAGGGAGATCAACAGGTTTTTAGCATTTATTGATAATTGAATTCTTGTACAAAGGAGACGGGGATAGATATACAAATAAAGAAAATGCTGTTATTGAGAGTTTGCCAACAACAAATAACTAAACAAACACTGCCTGTGTTTTTTTTTATGCAATTGCTGCCAGGTAATCCTTTACTTCAGCAGGCGAGAGTCTCCGAAATCCAGCCTCATTACAGATTCCCACTTCAATGTTATCTTCAGTCATTTGACCCTCAAAACTTTCCTGTGGAAAGATTCACAAGATACAGTTTAGACTTAGCAATGTACAAAATGGTGAGATATTTTGTGCATTCATAACATCAGAAGTAGCTATCAGTGTTGTGTATAGTTGTCCAGATACACATTTAGATAATGACAGGTTAAATGGTTGAGAACAGACCTTCAAGGTCAAGATGGCTGTGTGTATTGCATCTTCAAGTTCTAGATCCTCGTTGTATCTGGAATTAAACAGAACAAAAATGAAAATAAACAAAAGACATTAGCACTGAAGTTATGTATTTCATCTTTATCTAGCAGCACACGGCACAAACACAAAGCTTGAAGTAACAAGTCTGTGTTGGGTTAGTTGTGGTTTGATGATGTTCAAATAATTAATACCAGAAAATGCAGCATGTATGATGTACAGATCAGACAACTGACTTTTACTTAGACACTCCCGTCCTTTTTTTCTTAAAATGTCTTGGTGATTTTTAGAAGCAACAGATTATGATTCTACCCAAGTCTCCATGAGCCAGTTAAATGGGAATTGCACATTGTGCATATGTGCGTTGTAGACATTGCGACTGGTTCCCATCACCGCTGCAAAGATATCTGAGTTGGTAAGTTTCTCTACAGTGAACCATTTCACATCATACCACTCTGAATGACAATCTCGAGGATTCAATTATACACAAAATTAGAAAAATTGGATTCCCCTTTAACATAAGCTAAATCATAGTTATGCAATGACGTAATATAGAGTTGCTTAGTAGTAAACAATTGAGTAACATGCTCCAGTCACACAGTCTCTTTTCCCCACTGTGTAAATTTGGAACGAGACATGTTACAATCTAAAACATAAGTAAGCCATGCAGCTTTAAATCTGTATAGTTTTTAAAGGCTTTATCAAGTAAGAAAAGTGTTAAACGTTAGCCACCAGCAATGGATGTTTTCTTTATTGGGCTGAAAATTTCAGAATAAAAATAAAAAGTTCTTCCTCTGTACCTTCAAGTTCGCATACATTTAAAAAAACAAAAGCAAGATGACCCGTCACATTATGGTTTCAAAATGTCTTCTTACTATTTTCATTACCTTTTCTCAAGGAATGTTTTTCCATTCACATAGTTCTTTCCCATTGCTGTGGCTTTCCAGGCAAAATATGCCCCCTGCAGGAACAGCAGGATAGAAACACAAATTACACACCTATCTTTATTACATACACACTGTTATATGATAAACTGAAAAAAAAACAAATGAGTCACAACAAAATGTGTGCATTTGAGGAGGATTTATCTTTACCGATGGATCAGACTGAAAGAGGTATGGCCGGTCCTCATCCCAACCAGCAATGAGCAATGAGACTCCAAATGGACGTACACCTCTACAAAATAAATAAATAAAATAAATACATCCTGAATCACACACATGCTACATAGTACCACATTGTATATATTTGTATGCATACACTGTTAAATAATTAAAAATAAAAAAAAACATACCCTGACTGTGTGTATTCCTGCATTACAGAGGCCACTCTCTGTACAAGCTGACCTGTGGGAATGGGCTCTTGGTATACCAGGTAGTACTGCTGGGCCAGTTTTCTGGCTCTTCTGACCAGGACCCTGTCATGAAAGCGCAACACTGAATATCGAACATGGTCATCCAAATCCAGCGACTCACTTAACTAAGTAACCTGACAATGCTGCTTAAACAATGGGGAGCTAAATAAATGCTTCAAAAACAGGAATGTAGGATTACTGAATACCTGTAGTCAGGACCCATACCACTGTACACCATGCCAATGTGTTTAGTTATTGGCTCGACTTTGTGAACACTCTGCTCATCATAAAGTATGGACTTTTGTTTCTTCTCCGTTGCCAGCACCACCCCATTGGAAGCTGAACAATGAGCAAGAAGTGGTCAAAACCATTGCCTCACGTGAGATTAAACTGTTTTAACATGAAGCACATCTGTGTAATAGTAACTGACCACCTTGGTGTTTTTCATCCTCGAAAGCAAAAAAATGTGAGGAAAGACAGAACGTCCCTAATGCTTGTGGGACGTAAAGCATGTATTTACCTTTGATTCCTACAGAGGGTGCACCAGCTGCCACAGCTGCCAAGGCATACTCAATCTGCACTAGTTTGCCTGAAGGGCTGCGAAAAAAACATCAAGTCTGGTTAGAGGGTACACGACGAACCAAATCAAACAACAGTGCAAATAGTCGCATGACAATTACAGGGGGGACTAAGCTTGTGTGATAATGTAAATTTAGACAAATGGTTATTGGTTGCAGAATTATTGTGATAAACAATATTATTGTGATCTAAATACCGTGTGAGGGTTACAGAACCTCACCCTATAGCTTGCATTTTCTCTGAAGATAATAATTAATATACAAATTACCAACTGGCCTAGCTTCTAATGTTACTTGATTCTTATAATAATAACTATATTCTGCCTTGACAGTATGTAACACTGTTAACATTCAGTGGTTTTACGCATTCATATTGTTGTAAACCAAAATGCTGCTGGCACACTGACATCCTTGTTCTGTACAAGTTTACTTCTTCATTTGGGTCTAACCCAGCATTCATCACCAGACTGATAATGTATTTTATAATCTTCCCACGAGGTGTTCAAAATATGTATGTGTGCAGTTAATTGGTGATGTTCTGTCTGTATAGCTTATAATTTAGTGTGATCTTAATTGTACACAATTTTTAACTTGTACTACACTACAATGATTGTACGCAAAGAGAACAATACACGTAAGAGAGAACGATAATTTGCCTAATACAGCCACATCATTTACAACATCAGTTATTTGCCCACAGCTAGTAGAGACTAGTCAGCTGTGCTCCCAGTTGATCTCTGGCACTCTGTGCACAGACAGTACGGAGCTGAAATCACTTAATTATTTGAGTTTTCTCGATCCAGCTTCCTATTCGCCAGCTTCTTGTTCCAGTTTTCCCGTTCCACCTTAAATGGTGCAGCAGTTACACTGTGGCGCCGGCACCATTTAAGATGGAACGGGAAAATTGGGACAAGAAGCTGGCGAACAGGAAGCTGACTTCAGCTTCGCTCAGACAGTGGTGTTTAGTGGGCATAATGTTTAGATGCTGAAATATTCAGATTATTTAACTCCTGCATAACTCAAAGCTTTCTGAACTCCACTGTTTCAGTCGGTCTCCTGCGGCTGCTCGGTCAGCGTGACACTGCATCCCAGATACGACTCATAAAAACAATCACAGGACAGGTATGTGACAGATTACATACATTAAACTATGAATATATATCAGTTGCTGTATTACTGACATGTTAGTATCAAGAAAAAGGTTCAGGAAATGAAAAGTTTACCTAAATGTAGTAAGAGAGAAACTGTAGCCCCGCTCTGCCATTTTTATTCCGTTTGAAGATGCTCATAAACATCTTCCGGGTAAACCTGCTGTCAAAGTCAAAGTAAAGGTGTCCCTTTGGCGGGCGGCTCGTAAAAAAGCATTTAATTTTATTAATTTTATCAACAAAATAAATGCTATTAATAGACAGCTGTGTAAAATCAAAAGTGTATTCAGTGCCATTTTTTAAATCTTCGAAAAAAGT
The DNA here is from genome assembly GCA_023558415.1 of Piaractus mesopotamicus. Classification (NCBI taxonomy): domain Eukaryota; kingdom Metazoa; phylum Chordata; class Actinopteri; order Characiformes; family Serrasalmidae; genus Piaractus; species Piaractus mesopotamicus. The sequence continues at coordinate 29,414 of JAILXH010060296.1, read as the reverse complement.
TAGGAATATTTGGCCAAAAAGGCAGTACCGAATGACAGTTTGTTACAACCACCTACCACTTGTACATTTGTATTTATGAATATACATGGTATCTACAGTTCCTGTAACTTGCATTTGGTAATGCAATGTAGAAAAAGAAGAAAAGACGACGGAAACCATGAAAAGACCAAACGAGCAAAGACTTTTATTCCAAGCCTCCAGCGGAAGCTCGACTTGCGTCGTCCGCTCTACTCCTCGCCCCAGCTTCTACGAGCTGTAGCTCCTCAAGCGCCAAGGTATTGTCTGGAAACCGTGCCTAAATTCAGCATTTCACTCAGTAAATTCTTTATTTCAGTATTACATTCATCCCTTTGTACATCTGTAGTATTGTGTTGGCTTTAAGAGCCCATTTATGGCCACATAAGAAAGTGAAAAGCTGGACGGAGCGAGGCGGGACGCCAGTAAAGGCGATGGTCGAGGAGGAAACATGGCTCGCGCTAACTGAGCAGCTTTACATGGCGGACCGATTAGCTGACTTTAACTAGTGTAGTTAATGTCAAATCAACCTGCGCTGCTCATTTTGTCATTTTTCCGAGTGCTGATAAAAGACTAGCGCATTCATTAAGTGTCGGTCGGTTAATCGACGACTAATCTCCACGGCAGTTTGCGCTTTTTACATCGGCCTGTCTGCGCTTCAGCTCGCTGGCTAACTAGCTAACGTTAGCACAGAGTAACACGCCTAGCGCTTCTAATGGACGTGTACGGTAGATCACCAGGCTTTAATGTTACTCCGTTTTCATTTACCTTTCTTAACTTATCGCTCTGTGTTTTGCTCAGTAATGTTATATGGTTGTTTCTCCAGCACTAAGCAGCTGGCGAACACTAACGGTGACCGTATAAACAGTCAGTCCACTTTGGCTGCACCGAAAACTGCACACCACTGTGCTGTGTAGTATGCCAAAAATAGTACTCCGCATTACTCGTACATTCAGTAGTACAGTGTGTGTGTGTATGCGGTGTTGAGTATAGCCCGTGTTTATTGGGCCAGCTTAGCTAGCTAGCCAACCAACTGCCTCAGTCCTTCCACAGAGCCAGTGATGGTTACTTACACAGGTGATGTGTGTTTCCAGGGAAGGCCATGGCTCGCGGGCAGCAGAAGATTCAGTCCCAGCAGAAGAACGCCAAAAAGGCAGCAGAAAAGAAAAAGGCACAGGGAGCAGATCAGAAGACTGCTGCCAAAGCTGCCCTCGTCCACACATGCCCTGTTTGCAGGGTAAGTCCATAATGCATTAATCGAGGTGTCAGTGTACAGTGATGGCTGATACATTGATGTTCTTTATGGTTTGGAAATAACAGACATGAAGCACAGCGGTATGTGTTGCTTTATAGTTCAGTTGTGTTTCCTCTGAAGAGCGGTGACTGACCTTTTTTGTTTTCTTTTGGGGTCCTGCCTTCATATATAGACACAGATGCCAGACCCAAAGACATTCAAGCAGCATTTTGAAAGCAAACATCCCAAGTCACCAATGCCCCCTGAGCTGGTGGATGTGCAGGCATAAAGGATACTAGGAATTAACAATATCTGCATTTGGGGTAAGTCGACAGGTGTTCTTGATTAATGCTATAAACCAGGTTTAACTTTTTACAATCTTTTCAGCATGAATATTGTACTCACTGAATCCACAGACCCTGGGGAAAGAAATGATGCGATTCAGCTTGGCCAACTGATTCAACTCATCTGGACACATAGTGACAGGAGACCTAAGGATGGACTAAAGCACACCAGCACCCGTTTGATTTTATATTTTTATATGTATCTTGCCTTCATTTAGGCAAACAGTCATTTCAAGTGTGCTATGCACCCTAACAGCCTCATTGTCCTGTCAAACCCCTCAGTATTTATCCACCACTAATTTAATGTTTTTCTTTTCTCCCATCACGGTAAACTTTAACACACACACAAATGTTCTCTGGTGCATACTATTCAAATGTTGCTCATGTCTTGTTCTGTTCTTTCAACATGAGTCATGATTTAGAAATGCAGAAGTGTGGGGATCAACAATATTAGCCAGGATTGTGATTGAATTAGATCAGTTTGGTTGGCAAAAATGATCTTCAAAGCAACAAATTATGCTCTCATGCAAAGTACTTTCAATGTTGAATAGAGGCCCTGGAATTGCTTAAAAGTTTGAGCAGTTTTTTTTTCTATGGTTTTCAATAAATGTATAAGCATAGTCAAAATGTGTCATGGTGACTGCCTAGAAGGTGCATATGGGTGTGTTTTGACCTTATTTCCTTTATTCTCTAGATGTTAATGCAACTCAGCATTATTTAATGTCTCAAATGTGATCACGGTGGAGGAAAACTGAATTAGTGCCAGTTAAGAAATGCAAAATTAAGCCTTTGGAGTATTAACTTTCAGACCTATGCTAGAAAGCTTTACTGCCATGGGTGTGATGAAATGTGATATGCAGTCAAGTAATATTTAATTGCATACCAAATATAAAATTCTACACTCAGAATGAAGTGATATCTTAAGAGTTCACTGCAGTTTGGAGTTTACAGATCATGGCTTTGTTCTCCTGAAGCTTTGCAGCGTAACTCTTTATTGTGGTAGAATGAATACTTATTTCAGTACTTTTTAATGTGTCACATTGATTATTAGGTGGGAAAGCTTTGGGAATTTTAGCCAAACTAAGCAGGTTGATGCTTTTTTTTTTAGAATCTATGTACCCCACTTCTTTGCCCCATGTACTGAAAAAGTAAATATGACTATGACTAGCATTCACTTTGTATAGCTACTAACTTGGAAAATTAAAATGCATTATTAAAGTAATTACAATGTACCCACTTTTTTGTGATTCTCACATATAAATGTATTGACTTCAGTGAGAACAGTGCCTATTAGGATGTGGTCATCCTTAATTTTAAGGTACCATTTATTATTTGGATGTTTAGTACTGGGATCAGGCCTTCAAACTATGGGTCTGGGAAAGTGTTTCTCCAAGACAATCAAGTGGCCACAGAGATGAGACATTGTGGTATTTACTGTGGTGGCTGCAGTTTTCTGAAACATGGTGGACGCAACCAGTCAGACTCACTCTGCCGAATTCCACAGTGGTTATGTTGCACATAAAAATGTCCCAAGTCATGGTGACTGGAACTGTGGTCATGCCCAAGATGTTTTTCTCTTTCTAAATATTTAGCATCACATTTAGTTTGTCATTGTGTTTGAAGTCAACAAATCACAATTTCTGCACAAAATTGAGCAGCTTGCTCATTATACTAGTGTAGTCAGCATATTATATGTTTGAGTTCTGAGTTTTTCTCTTTAAGAACTTATACCACTTCCGCATCTGAGTTCAGCAGCTTCTCTAACCAAGAGGACGAGGTGAGCAGGTGTCTGTAAGCACAAAATACTTGGACAAAAATGTTCCAAATGGAACACGCAAGCCAGGATAGGATCACTGAATAGTGAATACTCAACAAAGAATTAATTAATAAAAACATTCAATAAAATGAATTATTCTTTTTCACGAGGAGTCATGATTTTTTTGTGATCAGCTGATATTCACAAGAACATTACTGAAGAAAACAATGCACACACAGACCACATTTCATTATCTTTTTTTCATATATTCAATGCAAATAAATCGTGTTAAAATATGCATTAGTGTGTTTGCTGTAAAGGATGTGTAAACTCATTTCTCATTTTCACTTGGAAAAGCAATGAAGTATACTTAGACCAGGCAGGGGTGCCCAAACTTTTCCATATGTCTATGAATGTATCGTTGCTGCTGGAACAAAGGCTCTCCTTTTTTAGTTCATTTGCTTTCTTTTATATTGTGTCAAAATTTACTGACGAGTAGACCAATACAAATGATCCAAAATTGCTTAGAATAAAATCTTTTTACATTGAAAAATATGAATCTTTTACTTCTCCTGAAAAGTTGTGTTTGTGCTGGATTTCTGGACAAAGATAAATCCAAGGTCCTGTGGACTAAAAAAAGGTTTTTCAGTGGAAAATCTCCACTGGCAGTGTAACTTAGTCTTAACCCTGACTCTAGATTACTGTCTCTGGAAAACTGGCCTTATATTACAGTTTTTTCTCTGTACCGGATCCATTATAGTGAAGATAGCAGCGAAACCACGGCACTATCAGTCATGATGGAAGCCTTTTTTATTGTAATTCAAATTCCTTTTTGAGATTTGAAATAATTATCATGATGTTGAATATTATGATGTGGGACAAGATAGGAGTGTAATAGCTGAAACTGCGGGCCAAATATTTGAAGTCAGTTTGTAAGAAAGACATCAGGTAAGGAAGACTTTGCTGTATTTGCATCCATTGCATTATCTAAAGCAAATAGGATCAAAGAACTTCAGAAAGATCACAGATTTGCCAGCTGTAGCTTTTCAGTGCTCAGTTCAGTTAAATTCAGTTTTGTATGCTGCCTCTGTGGATTACTTTGTACATTTAATACATAAAATATTCAGGTAATTAAATCCAAGAGTTCATGGGTTTGACTAGTTTGAAAGTGGCTTTGGGTTGTATCCATGCTGTTTTGAAAGATCAGATTTTCTGGATCATTTCAGACGCTGGACCAAGACTAGGGATTTTTTGTTTTCTGTGTGATTTTCAAGCAATACTATCACAATCTGAAATTTATTCTGTTCTATTTGGACAACCTGAGTTGAAATACAGGATCTGGTCCCAAAGGTTAATTTCTTTTTCAGTTTTATTATGAAGTAAAATCATCTTTCTACTGATGAACACAAACATCCTTGTAATATCAAATGACCCTTCATCAACACCAAAATATGTGAAGAATATCTTATTATTCACATTAAGAGGTATATGACTCACTCTTCAATGCACACTGGGAACAGGTGACAGACAGACAGTAATGCATGTCCCAGTACAAGCGACACAGAGGAACACTGTCTTTATTTTTAGATAACATAAGGACACAAAGACGTCAAATTAGACTGTAAAAGTGTTCCATATATAATTTAAAAGTTCTAAAACATGACTTACTTTGTTGTTATTATTTTGAGCTTAACTGTAGGACCAGACAAATCCTTCTTTTCCAAATAGTGATCATAATAAGATGCTAGTTATGGAGATGGTTTTGGCTCTCAGAAATGACAGCACTAAAAGGAGACAATATCAGAGAGACGGCATACTGCAGAAACACAACTACACCAAGACAACGGTTATAGCCTGACTGTATTTTCCTGTAGTCATTCAGCAGGGTCTAAACTCTTACGCAGAAAAGCCCCGGCACCAAGTGATCAGTGGATACTGCAATAAACCTCTGTTGCAAAACACGAAGAATACATAACAACATGTAGTTGTTACAGTGAGATCATCATGATTTAGTCCACTTTGGCAGACCAGTTCAAAGTGTGCTTTAGTTCAAAGAAATTAAAAGAGACCTTTTTATTTAGTATTTTATTTTTAGCTTACATTCTCAGATATTAGGCAAGTAATTAGATAAGAATTATTACTTTTCCTGTTTGTTCTTTATTGATATATTCTATCCATGTTCATTGGAAAACTGAGGCCACTCAGCTTTTGCATGGACAGTTGTGTCAGATTGTTATTTTAATTGTTACACATTAAAATTCATTATCAGCATGTGACTACTTCTTATTACATTCCACCAGCAGAATATTCATAATCAGAAACAACACACACACTCACACCTGATGTTAGACTTTCCTTCAGCAGCATCATTTTCACCTAGTTATAAATGCGCAAATTACCGAGATACCAGCCACAATGCGTCCTCCTGCCGAGAAACTGGACAGCATTGCATCTCATGCATGATTGATGATGGTGATGATTAACTGATTAGATTTCCTCAGGGTGATGGAGCTAGATATTACTGCTATAATATTACATCAGATTTATGTTCATTTAAAGTGGAACAGCTGATTATTATTACAGATGATTACAATGCCTGTGTATTGTCTAATTAATACATGGTCAGCTTACTTAATGTGAGGAGAATTGTGGAAAAAGGAAAACACTTTCAGCATCGAACACTGGCCTTAATTTAATTAATGGATAAATACTCCCTACCTCTGTCAGCATGACAAACTGAGCAACTGTGTCACAGAATTGGTTAATGACATGCCTGCAAGAATAACGTTGTATGCTGGAAGTAGTGCAGTAGGGCACAATGTCAGCCCGGCCCAGCCTGGATAAGACGATAATACTTGTTTACAGGCAGCCGCAGGTCTTGACCACCATGTTCCGATGTTTCTTCAGTATTACATTGTTGTTGTCATCATAAAAGAGCACAGAGATGGGACTGAGTTTGGTTGGCGCACAGCAGGCCTTCGGTACCTCGTCTGGCTTTATAAGATGGACCTGTCAAAGACAGGAAGTCACTCTGTCTGTTTCAGCTCAGGCACAATTTAAGACTGATCAGTTCACTGTTAGAATAGGTCTGCTCATGACATTTTGCAGTTTTAGAATGAATCTAAATTATGTCAGACACATCTTATATACACATGCAGAAAAAATAATGCAATAAACTTTTGGTAAAAGGTACTAACCACAAGCTGGATCATGGCATGGTTTGTAGCATTCATACAGGAGCCCAGAGGATAGTCACATTCCCCATCACAGTAATATGCTGAGTAACCTGGAGGAGCCAAAACCCAATCCTGAAAAAGATGAAAACCCAGGATTTGAGGTCAAGTACATGCTGAATCATACATACAAAGTTCTCAAATTATATATATATATATATAATACTGTTGTATGCAAAGGTTTGAACACAGTGAAATGACATGTTTATTTCTGTTGATTTTCTGATTTTAACAGATTAAAAAAATTGCCGTAACTTTTGCACAGACCACATTTTATGTTTTTTGTGAGTGCGGATTAATGTTTGAGAGGGGACTGTGTGACTGAAGAGGGGGAGAGAACTATAAAAACTCAGGCTGGAGGTCTGGGCAGCTTCTGCTTAAAGCTAAAAGGCCGGACCAGCGGCGTCCAAACTTTTGCATATAACAGTTCACAGAATACTTTTCTACATACTGTATTGCGATGTATTGTTTACCTTCCAGCCAAGGTCACTAAAGCTGACATATAACTCATGCTTTTTACAGGCCTGCCGCCCACTGTTTGCATGATGCTGGTCTGAAATGAAAAAAGACAAAATAATTTTAACTGATTTGTTGCCACAGTAAATGAACAAATTAAAAGTGGAGTAGCTGAGACAGTTTATTTAAAATATGATGGTTTAACCATGAAAAATCAGTGGCTAGTAGAAAATTTTGCCATGGTGCGTAAACTTGGCATGCTGCCATATACCTCACAGCAAACAAACTCCGTTTTATGGATCTGGTAAATACACAGTATAGTTTGAAGGGACAATACAGCCATACGTGTATTTTAATTCACTAATTACTAAATGACTTTTTGAGGCCAGTAAGCTGAAGTTCAAGACTGCCAACCCAGTGGCTTGATTGATCAGGCATGTCAAACTGGGGACTTTTCAGGCCAAAGTGCTGCAGAGATTAATGTTTACCCTCATCTAATGCTCTGAATTCAGTTCATGAAGGTCTTGCTTATTAGCCAATGAGCTGAATCAGGTGTGTTTAATGAGGCAGTGTGCTGAAGTCTGCAGTGTTTTGGCCCATGAGGACTGGAGCTTGACACATGTACCATGGATAAATGCACATGAAACTAAAATGCAAACAAATCATTCGCTCTGTATTTGACTGTGCTGTCTGAGGTTAGGATAGTCTGAACATTTGTTCTTTCAGTTATTTAATTAGTTATTATGAAATATGTGGCATTTCTACCTCCTGCAACATGCGTACCGTACTTGTTTGCACTTACCAAATATGCCAGGTCTGTTCGGATGGGGCAGATCATATTTGTTTTTTTTCTTGCGTGGGCTGTTGTGTCTGACGGCTCGAGGCGGGCGGCAAGGGGCCTGGCTTGCCCGGAAGAATGTCACCATGAAGGGCTGTTTGGAGCGAGGGCCTCTGCGGCCAATCAAACCCACCCACCCCGCAGACAATGAGCGGTCTGAGAGAGCGACAAAACATAATTAAAATAATAAATATAATGAATAATGAACATGCACACTTCCCAGCAAAGGTCTGTGGACATCTAGCTTTTCGAAATGATTTTAATAGAATTGAGCATATTTTCTTTGTCAGATTGTGATAACTTAATAAATTAAACACCAACCAAGTTAATTTTGAGAAAAATATCACACAAACATTTTTGACCTTAGACACGACTACCTTGGGAGTAATGACATACTCCGAGCTTCCACTTTTCTGGGAAGCTTCCTACAAGATTTTGGAGTGTGTCTGTGGGAATTTTTGCCCATTCATCCAGAAGAACATTTGTGAGGTCAGACACTGATGTTGGACGAGAGGGCCTGGCTCCATTCTAGTTCATCCTAAAGGTGTTCAATGGGGTTGAGGTCAGGGCTCTGTGTGGGCCAATCAAGTTCTTCCACACCAAACTCACCAATGTCTTTATGGACCTTGCTTTGTGCACTGGGGCTCAGTCATGCTGGAACAGAAAAGGGTCTTCCAAACTGTTCCCACAAAGTCGGAAGCATACAATTGTCCAAAATGTCTTGGTACGCTGAAGCATTAAGATTTCTCTTCGCTAGAACTAAGATTCCTAGGCCAACCCCTGAAAAACAACCCCATAGCATTATCCCGCCTCCACCAAACTTTATAGTTGGCACAGTGCAGTCAGGCAGGTAATGTTCTCCTGGCTTTCACCAAACCCAGACTTATCCATCAGACTGACAGATAGAGAAGCGTGATTCATCACTCCATAAAATATGTGTCCACTGCTCCAGAGTCCAGTGGCGGTGTGCTTTACACCACTCAATCTGACACCTGGCATTGTGCTTGATGATGCAAGGCTTGCATGCAGCTGCTCGGACATGGAAACCCATGCCATGAAGCTCCCAGCGCACAGTTTTTGTGCTGATGTTTATTCCAGAGGAGGTTTGGAACTCTGCAGTTATTGAGTCAGCACAGCGTTGGCAACTTTTATGCACTATGTGCCTCGTAGCTCTGTAACTTTATGTGGTCTGACACTTAATGGCTGAGTAGTGCTATGGTTCCTAAACACTTCCACTTTTCGATTTTATACACCTGTGGAAAGGGGACTGAATGAAACACCTGAACTCAATGATTAAGAGGTGTGTCCCAATACTTTTGTCTATATAATGTATTTTTCTTACACCTAGAAATAATAGTTCTTTGGCTTTTGCATCTCTGTGAGGCCTGTAAGATGTTCCTTGCGAAGGACGCTGTGACATGAGATAAGGACTTGTTTATGCCCAACTCCAATCTACTACCAGACATGGCGGTGGTCAATGGTACAGGAGTTTTTCCATCTTTGTGTAACTGGGTGAAATGTGACCATTCAGGAACCTTAAAGGCCGTCAGCCTGACTGAGAACGACTTGCTGACATCATTAAGATGCTCATGAGGGACACTATCTCTGCTGACTGAATCTAACTAATGACACTGTGTTTAGTTTCTGAACCAGTTCAAGTCTGCATTATAATATAATTTCTAAGAACAAATCAGCAATTGTACATAATATGTAGAATATGTCTAATTTACATATAATTTGCATAAAGGCATAACTGCTTTG
>JAILXH010060296.1:884-12743 GCA_023558415.1 Piaractus mesopotamicus | reverse complement strand
GTGTGTGTGTGTGTGTGAGAGAGAGAGAGAGAGAGAGAGAGAGAGAGAGAAAGAGAAAGACAAGAATGACAGCATCCCTGTCCACAGTACGGCCTAAAGGACGACACTACTACACAACACAGCAAGATGGGGGGGGTGGAGGAGAGAAGATGAGGGAGTGATAGACCAGGAGAAATGAAAGAGTGGGAGAGACAGGGAAAAAAAACTGAGAGACAGCAAATGAGAAGACGTTTAAAGAAAGAGAGGAGCAGAGGAGTGTCATCAGCTGCAGCTACGCTATGATATAGAAGTAAATGAAGGAGAGAGAGGGAGTGTGTTTTGCAGGGGTGCGAGACAATGTGCTGAAGAATGGGCAGACAGGAGAGGGAGAGAGGGAGAGAGGGATAAAGCCACAGCGAGAGCGAGGAAGATGAACATTTGTCCTTGTAGAGCCCTGTGGGTCAGACTAACACCCACGGCCAGGCCTGCGCTGTAGGGTAATTAGAGGCAGTGTGGGGCCGGCTCCCGCTCAACACACAACCACTAATTACAGCCTCGCTGTGTATTTTTAGAGGAGTGCCTGACATTATTTTCATTTCCCTCTCCCTCCTCCTCTTTCTGCCTCACAATGTAGCCTGTAATTCTGCACAGCTGTGTGCCCTCTGCATCATCACACAGCCCTTCAGAAGGGTTTGCCCAGATGAGCTGAATGACTGATATCATATTGGCCAATATGGATCAACAACAATGTCTCTTCCAGGCAGTAATGCAGGGAATTCCAGCGAAAGGGAAAATTTATGGCTGTGCACTAATAATCATTAACAATAGGCCGCTGGCGGCGATGATGAAAATAAGAGAAGACAAATGTTCTCCCAGGACGAAGACACTGGAGAGAAGGAGAGAGATAAAGGGAGGAGGCCACTGAGAATGAGACATTTAATTGCAATTCTGCGACAGATAAGCATCATCTCTGGGCTGAGACAGGAAGAAGAGATGTTGGAGAGATAGCGCAGTTGTCTCAGTGCAGTGGACCACAAATCCTGTTTTCTAGGACTCCACAATAAACCCAACAGTCCATTTGGCCAAAGCTTTTGAGACCCTCTATGAGCTGAAATGTAGAATATTGGAGTGAAGCATCTGCACAGGTCACCCAGCGTCATGAGCTTGTTTCCAGAGTTAACAGTCTGTAATACTGCATACAGGCATTAACTCTTAAATGTCTGGGTGCTTTTACACCCATTCGTGCATACCTCAGGCTAACACTCTGAAACGTATTTTGTTATATTTGCACATTTTATTTGTCAGTTATCTATAAATAAAGGAAGGTAGACAAGGGGAATGAGGTCACTGGTGCTAGTGATATGGGGGATGTGTTTAACACCTGTCAGCTTGTCCAGAAGTACATACAGTATAGTAGTTTCATAGTAGTTACTGTATAATAAGCCTAAAAGGTCCTTTTAAAACTTATTGTTCACTGCCCAGTCCAAGTGTGGAATTTAAGCTGAAAAACAAAGACTTGTTTTGAATTAATTGTATTTGTGATGTCACAAAACCAATGCATTTACATATATCTGCTTAATCAGCCTACAGTAGGTTAGCTCCACCCATTTTGTTTGAAGTTATAAGCAGTGTTTCTGCTTGGACTGCTTTTTAATTAAGGTGCTATAGTGGGCAGCCAAGTGTCGCTGTCAGAAAAAAAATCTCCAAACTCTCCAAAACTTTTCAGGAGAAGTAAAAACATTTTTAGCTTTCAATGACCACTAATGTAAAAATATTTTATTCCAAGTCAAATTGGAGCATTTCTATTGATCCACTCATCATGAATTTTTTACACAATGTACAGGACAGCAGGTGACAGCTTTTCATATTACCTCCAAATATGAAAATCGACAAAAATGAAGATATGAGGTTTTGTTCTGACAGCGACGATATATTAGATATATTATTAGCAAGATTAGAGGACTAAGAACTGAAAAATAAGCCTAGACTTTAAGACGTTAGAGGGTAAAACTTTAAAGAGGTCCCTTGTGCATTTGAGCCATCCCTTACCTAGGTTGACGAAGCTCATGACCGTGTCTGCCTCGCTGACCACGGTGCCGAGGGGAGGCGTGTGAGTACTGAGTGTAGGAAGTGCAGCATGGATGACCCCCTCTTGGTTCAAGCCCAGGCCTGGACCCTCATCCCCCTCAGCTGACACGGCATGGTACAGGTCCAGCATGAAGAGTGGGGCAGAGGAGGGGGGTCGCAGTGGCGGGTGAGGCCGGGGCCGCCCGGGCAGCCCCAGGATGGAAAGGATCTCCCTCTGCATCTCCTTTTTCTCTCGGCCACTCAGCTTACGGAAGCTTGATTGTACCTCTTTCTGCCCACACACACAGGCAAACAAACACAGGGGGAAGAAGACCACCAGCAGGAAAAGCCACTGGTGACCTGTAGTTCTGCAGCCAGTGCCACAGCTGCCTTCCCTTCCTCTGCTGTATTTTTGAGACACATGCTGGTCCAGGAGCTCCCGTTTGTCCCTACGTGCAGACGGGACATCCCGGCTAAGGAGGCCTGCTTCCATTGGTGCCGTTTTCCGTCTCACTTCCTGCTGTGCTCTGATGACTCTCTTTCCTCAATCTCTCAAGGTGTTCGGACAACCTCAGCCCACGGTGGGACGGTCGCAGGCTGCCCAATGGCACCAGTTACTCGGCTCTAAGGCAAACGCTAAATGTTCCCGCAGCAGAAGCCGTCCATGAACGAGTTCACCTGTTTTCCTGAGCAATCAGAGCTGTTTAAGAGAGATCAGAGTTTATTACCCTCGTCCCTCCGTTTATCTCTCCCACCCTCCCTGTCCCTCCTTTTTCTTGCACTGTTATCTACAGAATAAACCTGCACTCTTCTCCCTCTTCCACACTCTCTTCTGTTTACTTATGAAGGGAGCACAGATAGAGCAATAACCACTGGCACTGCAGAAGCAGCTTACAGGAAAACAAACAGCTCTTAAGACTTTTCCACTGCTTTGAAGAGCAGAGTTTGGAAGCGTTCGAGCGGGGTTAAGTAAAGAGCAGGTGCTGAGTAAGGGCTGAGGAGGAACGCAAAATTAAAGTCCAGTACAGTAAATAAATAAGGTGGGTTGACCAACCAACTAGCCAAGTCTCTCTTTAAAGGGTCCGCAATCCAATGCAACACCTGCCTTTTCTCCAGATATGTAGACAAGTTACAGCTTGATTTGCAATGAATGAAATCAGATCCACAAGAAATGAGAAATGCTCAGTACATGAGTGACTCCTCACCAGCTTTTCAAGGTCTTTAGGTACAGCATAATCCAGTAAATGATCAGTCCAAGTTTTGCCAAAATATCCTGCACTGTTTTGAACTTGTGTAATGATTCTTGTACCAAATCCCTCAGATACAAATAATCCACACCTGTAGACACAAACTCCTCACACTGCAGCACAGCAATAATCTCTCTGGGATCTTCGTACTGAGTGTGTAATGTGAACATGAGCCTTCCTTCTCTTTGCAAGATGCTGGACAGACAGAGGGAGTGTCCCAAATGACTGAAGCCTCCTCCCTCTCTCTCTCTCTCCCCACAATGTTCCTCCATTCACCATATCCACCATTTCATCTTCCACACACCCAAAATTTGTTCACAATTACCACGTGGCTTGGCATGAGAATGGTCTAAGATGCGTCTCTGGGAGACAGCCGGGCAGATTTAACTGCTGTAGTCTGAATGCTGAGAAAATTATGATCCAGAGTGCATTTAGGTTTTGTAGATTGAAACAGATGACGTGGAGCATGAAGGAACGATAATTTAGCATGAGTGGTTTACTTCAGACAATCTCTCCTATCAACAGGAAAAGAGATAACTATGGGTGGTCTCTTGCCAACACTAAAGTCTGGCTTTACTGTTTCCAGCTTGAATGCAAAGGTAACATACTACAACGAGAAGAAAAAAGTGCTTATTTTCCCCTCCGTTTCTGGCAGCAATATGTCAAAATATTTTGACTTACTGCAGTTTGTCAATACACTTACTTTCTCAAGATTTTGAGATACTATGTCAAAATTACATAAACATAGTAAGTTCTGTGTTTTGACGTAACATGGGCTTAGTATCTTAAAATAATGACATTTTCTGCAAATAACATTAACATGGGATTTTAAAATAACTAAATAATAAATTACTTATTAATGAAACAAGACTTACTTCCTCAAATGACTGGCTTAGCATCTTGAAATGACATTTTCTGAAAATATTGACTTAATATCTCAAAATAATGACTTATTTTCTCAAAATATTGATTTAGCATCTCAATTACTTTCTTCGCAAAATATTGTGCCTCAAAATAATGACTATTTCCTCCTTCCTTTCTTTACTGTGTCAAAGTAATAACAATCTCGTGATAATGACTCATTTTCCTAAAATAATTGCTTAATTTCTTAACATTTAATAACTCATTTCAACATGGTGTATCAAAATCTCAAGACAAGTAATTATTTCAAAATATGCCATTATTTTTTGTCATTGTTTCAAAATACTAAGGTAATATTTTGACAAAATAAGAGATAAGGCAGTACAGAGTCAGAAAAGGACAAAGATGATTCTCCTCTACCTCGCAGAAATGAGCTTCCATACCATACATATAGGTCTCTAATGCCTGAATGGAAGGTTTAAACTCACTTTTTCTAAACAAAAACAAAAAAATCTGCCATCATTCTTCACAAAAGGCAAAGTCTTCTTAAGTGATGCTGGTGTTGTACCACAAAAAAGGGGATTTCTGGACTGGTGAAGGGGCTGAGGTGTGGTAGGAACGGGACATGCCATAGGAGCTGTGCTGGGTGTTGAGGACAGTGTTTGGAGGGAAAGGATGTGAGTGGGTTTAAATATTTGTACATAAACACAGACACACAGCTGCAGAGTGTGGACCATGAAACACCACCCTTCCCTAACCCCATCCGTTCCATCCAACCACCAAACCTATACACGGTCCAATACAAACACACACACACGCACACACATACACTAAAAACAAAGGTTCTTATGTTCAGCAGTGTAGAGCTGCTTTGAAATTCCTAAGCAACTTATGAAAAATCCCACTGTTCAGTGACTGCGTGGATGTAAGACACTCAAAGCTATCCTCTTTGAAGTTTTAATTGGTTGTCTTTATCTCTTGGGAAAGGTAATTGCTCCTTGCTCATAATTATCATGAAATTTCCTGTGAACTGTTGTATCTAGAGGTCTACACACACACGCACAGGCACACACGCCAGCTTGACGTTAATGAACAAGACCAAACAGAAATTACTGCAAGCATTATTTTAATACAAAAGAGAACAAAAAAGGATTTATAATCTTAACTTCTTTTTTTTTTTTAACTTTTACACAATTGCACCCCAGACTTTTTCCTCTTCATCATACTGAGAGAGTTGCACAGACTCAAAAGGTGAATCCATTTTATAGCCCTTACCCCCTCCCTCCCCCCGACACAATAAATAAATAAAAATTACCTTCCGATTTCACTTTCATTAGGTATTCACATACTTCAACTTGTCAAAGACAAGACTATTCAAAGCGCCATTTTATGGGGGCTATGTTTATATATCCCCGTAATCCATTTTTCTAAGAGCTTCCAACATTAGACAAAATGGGAAGCCATTTTTGACATGATCTAGAGGCTGTAGTCACTGGCAAAAAGGCCACCATTGGAATCAGTCAGCTTCCTGGTCCGTTACATCAGAAATGATCGTTGTCAGGAAAAATTGTTAGAACAGAAGCGGAAATACAAAAAGCACAAAGAAAATCATTGTTATCAGACTTATTCTAATACTAGTTTTTCCCAGAAGGTGATATGATACTGTAATGAAAAATAAATACACATTTTTTCACTAGAAAAGAAACAAAACAAAACCAAAAATACATTAGGGTTATAAATTAACCATGAAACATTCACAATTTTTTTTAGTTTTTGCATACTGTGAAGCAACTAAAAGATCTGTGTAACATAGTATCTGTAACATGTACTGAGCATGGTTAAAACACATCTATGACTGCATGAGCTTTAGGGCAGCAAGGAGGGAGGGGGTGGAATTACATTGAAGGAGAATGTCAGTCAGTGCACTGTTGCGAACTTCTTATCTGCTATGAGTCACTTAAGTGCTCTCAGGATTCAGGATTTCCCATGTTTGTCAAACGACTTTGTAGAAAGAAACACCTGGACATTAAATGATGTCAGTTTGTTGTGACAACAGGGAAGTTACGGCCTCACAGGGCGGTGTGGTCAAAATGGCCAAGCATCTGACTTAATGGCAAGGCCAGAGCAATGAATCTTCCACCACTTCCTCTATTTGTTATTAAGTTAGATCACCATGAAAGAAACTACCACACAAACCACACTCACATACACACACACACACGCACACACACAAAATTCCAACATGCTTTAGGTGTAGAAGAGGTTGTGAGGTTCTAGAGTAGACGCTTGGGCTTTATTTTCCCCTCAAACGTAAAACACTCACACCTGGGCAAAAGGCCAGGAGTTTTGCATATAGCAGAGAGGGGTGAAAGTTTTTCCACTGGCTTATTCAAATAAATCCTAGTGTAATGTGTGTGCCTATGAGAATCTGCACTGGAACTGAGACTGTACCATCTTCCAGTCTCAGCACTATAGAGTGGGTAAGCCGTTGCATATTGAGGATTCTGAGATGAACCCCAACCCCCACCCCCAGTTCCAGTGAGTTGATGCAACTTCATGCGTCCAAATGGGAACTTGAAGTTGTGTGTACATGTAAAGAGTTCACACAGCTGGTGTACAGCTCAGTCACATGTTCGAAAAACCCAAGAAGTCAGTCAAAATTAAGGACAGAAATGTGTAACACAAATAAGGCAGCATCATTATGGTTGTTAAGTGAGAGGAGTGGGTGATGGTTCTAGGGTCAGCAGTGTCCAGCTGTATTGCGAGCTGCTCAGAGGGGAGAGCTTGAGCCTCGACAGACTAGACTTGGTTACTGAAGCTCCAGGTCTCCCTCTGGTCTGGTCAGTAACCACGTGCCTGTGCTGGAGGTGGGCACACTGGCTGGCTGGCTGGCATGCGTAGAGAGTCTGTGTATGTGCACGTGGAAGAGAGAAGAGAGGTGCAGCATCGAGTTCCCCTGCCCTGTCTCCACCACCTCAGAGAGTTTGATGCAATGAAGATGAAGGCTCTACTTCTTGCCCGCTGGTGTCTTGGGGCTTGGGGTCTTCTTCATCGTGGGGATTTTGGAGGCTTTGGCCCCAGGTCGGCGTGGTGTGTCTGAGGTGTCGGAGCAGGCCGAACGTGTCTCCATCAGTTCCGAGGCATCTGAGGCGTCACTGCCCCTCCTGCTGCTGGCCCGGCTTCCGGCACGGCTGCCTGCTCGACTGGCGGGCCCGCTAGCTGAGGTGGGAGTTCGCTTATTGTCTGACGGAAAGAGAGAGACGATTAGCAACATTACGAAAAAATACTTACAGACAGTTGTAAAGAAAGTTTACTGCTTGACAAATGTTTGGGAACACAGCTTTTTAAAATGTTTTTAAGAAATGAGTATGGTTTCTTTGTGGTTTTGCTACAATATGTAGAAAGCTGATCATATCTTGCCTTTTTTTTTTTGCAAAAACTGCAAAACAGAAGGAACAACAGACAACAGAACTATCTTGCCAAAATAATAATGCCATACCCTCTGCATTCCTTAGTTTTGTGATGTCAGCGTTTATCAGCAAATCTTTCAGAAGTTACAAACATCTTTGGGCCAAAACATTTTTAATGTTTCTAACAGTACTTGGAAAAAGGAAACTGTCACTGGCATTTAACCCTTTGTAGGTATTTTATCCTCCCCATGAAGCAGTGAGCTCTTTCCTCACCAGAACGTCCAGGTTTAGCAGCAGGTGTGGCACCACCGTTCTCTCCTGTCAGAGAGCCACGGCTGGAATGGAAAGTCGGCCTTTTAAGCTTGGAAGTGGAGCCTCCCTGCAATTAGAGGAAGGCAGAACATACTTAATGTAATGTAGCCTTCATAATGTCTAATCCCTGAAACGTTAACACAATTTTGAAAAGAAAACTTTAACTTAGATAAACTTACACTTGGTTAAAACATGCTGACTACACTGAAACCTACAATACACATGTAGTTTAATGGAAATCACACAGTTTGCTTTCCAGCCTGACGTATATTAAGATAGATTATGTCTGACTGAAGGTATTGAGGAACTGCCATTTCTGTCTGAGCTTTGCTGAAGGTTACTGGTATGTGCTCAGAAATCTTAAAGCCTCTTGAAGCTCTTTACTGTTAGTATGTTAGGGCTTTTGGGAGAGGGGACGCCATGTGTTACCTCGTGCCCAGGGGTGTGGCTGTGCTCTGGGCCGGACTGGCACTTGGTTGGAGTTGGAGTTTTACTGTGTGCCAGCCAGGGCTTGGCATAGCCCCGCGAGTGAGATTGGGAGGACTGGGAAACAAGCAGGAAGGAGGAGGTGGAAAGCAAGGTGAAAGCAGTGAAGGAGCAGAGAGGAAGGGAAAAAGGGAGATGGGGAAGCAAGGAGGAAAGCCAGCAGCACAGCGCAGCGTAGTGTATTGGGCAAGTGATGATGAATACAAACACAGAACAGAATTGGGGAAGAGGAACATTTTCAAGGCACGGGAGAGCAGGAGGACAAGAAGACAAAGAAACAAATAAAAACCCCACAGATGACAAAGTGATTTTGACATGCAGAGACAACAGTAAGCAAAATAACCCAATCAGTGAATGCCTGAACCAGTCAAAATGGCAACAGAAGTAATGACAGTACTCAGAAGTAACAACATGAGACAGACAACTGATACAGGACAGAACAGATAAACAAGGGTCTAAACTGTGCTCCATGATTAATGGCCATTAAAACAATAATAATAATCAGGTGCAGGATTAGCCTAATCCTATATTTCTCATTCCTGCACTGCTGTTTTGGTGTTTTTCCTCCTAACACACATGATCCAATCAGTTACCTAACAAGACTATGTTAAATGTGCAGGGTAGGGAAAATCCAGGAACAGGATTGTGAAATACTGCCTTAATCCAATTGTTTTTGCCACAGTGCAAGTTTTGAATTTCATTTTTCAATTTTACAAATTTATAATTCAGATTTTATTATTATAGATGCTTTGATATGAGACATTTTGGCAGAAATCTGTGATCATTTCATTTTGAGATTTGATGATCACTAACACAAACATATAAAAGGAAACAAGGACACATAAGTATGAAAGACAACTCAGTATGTGTGGAGAATGACATTGTGAGACAGAAAATGGTGAATCTGATAGATACAGAGACTGATGTTTGTGAGAATACGTTAACGAGAATACCCTCCTCTAGGATTTCCCAGTCGTGACAAACTTACCCTGGAGGAGGCAGTGGGTGTGGCAGGGGCGGAGGGCAGTGAGGTGCAGCTCTGGGCACTCTGGGAAGCTGAGGAAGAGGAGCGGGTGGGCGAGGCTGTTCGGGAGGAAGGCTTGGAGCGCCTGCCGCGTGAACGGAATGCCGCCAGCCCTTGTGAGGCTCCTTCTGGAAGAATGAACTTCTCCCGCAGCTCCAGGTTGGTACGTCCCCGGGCTGCATCAAGAGAGGCAGGGAGGGGAGACGGACAAACAACACAACATTAGCATGCTGACCATCAGACAAGATCATCAGGCAGCGAGCAGTGGGAGTGGAGAGAGCCAGTGCTTCCCCGGTCCACTGCTTCAACCAGAGTGTGTGGAGAAGTCAGTATATCCACTTTAAACAGGGATGTAAGTGCTTGTGGCAGACAGTGCAGGAGTTTAATAAGGGTAGTGAGCAGTAGGCAAGCACCCAACTCAGAGGGTTGGGCTCGATCAGTGCACAGACAACAGAGGCCACTCCAAAAGCACAACCTCTCTTCTCTCAGTACCCACCACTGTTCTCCAAGGGGCTCTTATTTTTTTTTTTTTGACTAACAGAAGTGCAATCCTGCAGTGCATAACGTTTTGACACACCCGAGAGGCATGGCTGGTTATGTATCAGGCACACCAAACGCCAAATACTAGGGCTGCAACGATTAGTTACAAATATACAGCACTGATTATAAACTAATGATTTTTATTGTTGATGTGCTATTTACTTAAAGTGATACACAGTCATTCTGACAAGCTGCAATATACTAGCGGAAACAATGTGGGTGATATAACTTGTTGTTTTGTTGTTAAAGCAATGCTTTACTTTTTAAGAAAAAATAAATCTTCAAATTTGAAAGTGTCATTTTAAATTTATTTCTAGCTGACACAGAACATAATAGGCAGATTAGTAGATTAAATGAAAAACAGTTAACCGGTTAACAGGTTGACAGATTATAAAGATAATCGATAGTTGCAGCCCTACTAGATACTGACACAGGCCTCTGGTCCAGAGACATGGAGAGAAGCAATAAAAAAATAACAAGAATATCAATAAAAAATAAAACCGATACCAAACTCAGCAGCCCCAGCACACAACACAGCCCAGAACAGCCAGCCACAGACAGGAGCAGGAAGAGAGAGAGAATGAAGGACAGAGAGGGAAGAATGAAAGACAGAATGAAAGAAAAAGGGAGAATAGAAGAAAAAGGGGGAAGAGGGCTGTGCGCAGTAGCAGCGGTGCACTGTAGCCGTGGGTCAGTAGCTGTCCTAAGCCTAACGACACAACCCCTTTTCCATGGTCTTGAGCGACAGCAGGCCAGCTGATAATTGGTGGAGCACCATATAATTTTTTCCCCATAAGCAAGGTATAGTCTGTAATTCGTTTCCCATGAGTGGACCGTTTTAAGAGCTGCTTCAGAGCAATATTAGAAACCCAGGCTAGCCACACCCAGGTCCTGCTTGATTTGCTATGCTAATCGTAGACACTTGTAACATGCCAAGACCAGGCTTGGCCAAGCCCTGCGTGAATGAAAAGCATGATGCTAGCTGGCACAGGGACTGAGACGTCCTCACACACACACATGTAACCTCACACCAACGTCCGCACACACGTTCACAGACACAGCAGAGAGGAGATGGATCCAAAGCTTGACAAATGGGTTTAAGAATCTGAGAATGGAGAGAGCAGTGGGATGATGTCACACAGTAAGAACCGAAAAGTGTGAGAGACAGAGCAGGACAGTTGGAGAGAGTGAGGTACCTCTGCAGCAGAAATAGCCAGGAGTGACCGTCACTGAGAGACACAAGAGACAACATGAAGTAAACCCATACATATACACAAGCGCAAACACTTTCATCAACACACTACACAAAATGCAACCACACACCACCCTCTACTGTATCATGAAGTGAGAAGCAAAAGGGGGGTAAATTTCAGACCTCACAATGCTTTGATTCTTAGAAAACAATTCAATGCATCATGAAATGTCCAATTTCACCAATATGCAAAATGCAATTACTTTGATATGATTCAGAATTATGTTAAAGGGCCCATAGCATGACAATCAAAAATTCTGAATTCACTGATTTTTTTTCATTTAAACTACTGCATCAAAAGAGCACATAAAACGTTTTAGAAGTGGACATCAGGGTAAAAAAAAAAAAATTAATAAAATACCCAAAAAATTAAGGATATGGGCCCTTAAAAATAAAAAATAAATAAATACAAGTGTGACTGGAGGAATTTTTTACACAGTAGTGGAATACAGATTATACAGCAAGCTTTTTGTTGGATTTCTCCATTTAGGAATAGGGTGAGAATAGATGCAACTGAATCGCTGCCATTAGATCGATGATCATGATGCATCAATTCATTTTTACATTTCCATACTGTCAGAAACTCAGACACACTTCAGATATATACACGCATAAAGACCATATGCTCTACTTTATAACAGTGGTCACCATGTGATGTGTGTTGAATGGGGGGCTCTGGAA
>JAILXH010060242.1:3415-14884 GCA_023558415.1 Piaractus mesopotamicus | reverse complement strand
ATTCTAGCCTCTACAGCCAAACAGTGCATCATTTATCGAGTGTGGATGAGTCTGAATCCCAAATGACTGTTTCTTACCTGTGTTTTGCTCTGTGGGGCTGCAGGATCCAGTATTTAAATTCCTATGTAGTCACTATGTAGGGAGCAGGGAGGAATTGAGATTCAGCTCCAGCATGAGAGGAGAGGATGGGTCCTAAACAAGACTCGTGGTGGTAATTTGGTGACCAAAAAGTACTTAGAAAGTGAAAGTTTTTGCATTAAACAGTGCTGCTTTATCATAGGTTCAATGTTATTTGACAATATTGATAATATACAGCAGTGGGCTACCGAATGTTCACCTCATTAAGCGGTCCATGGTTGCTTGGCAACAATACTTTTCCCTAAAGGAACTACGTTTCTTGGCGTAATACTTGTTTATCGATTATTAATAAATTATTTTTTGAAAATTTGTGCATTTTATCATATTTTACGTTGGCTGCCATTTTATAATATCAGTAAGCCACTTGAGGCTGTGCATTACGGCACAGGGAAGGGAGCCCGGTCTCTCGTGGCTTATTGCTTCAATAAGGCTATATGATAGTTTTAAAAAATAGTTACAGGGCTTTATGACAATCCAAAACAGCTGTATGACTGCACAGCAATATTGAAAACAGCTATAAGGCTTTGTGACAGTACTTAAACACCAATAGGACTGTGCTACAATACTAAAAACAGCTACAGGACTGTACAGTACTAAAACAGAGCCTTAAGACAGTAAAATACTTTGTACTTAGTAAATATGATCAAGTAAATTGTAAATATCCACTGAAAATTAGATACCAAATGCCTTAACAGTGCACTGCAGATACAGGGGTTCACCTGAGTGAAATAATAATGAAGAGAAACCAAAAAGAGACTTTTTTCTTGCTCTGAAGGACGACGACAGGCAGTTTGTTCTGCTTTAGTATGTGAAGTTTATTTAATAGCACCCCGGTGGGTGTGAAATTCCAGTCCTGCAGGACTACACAGTTTATTTCTGACCAGCTCAAAACAGACCTACTAAGGACCTACCACACCAGATCTCTCACAGAGAGTACATCAATAATATTAATGTGGACAATCATAGAGCATTCACCACCTTTTGTGGTCAGTCAAGCTTGTCATTGGTCAGAAGATCACTTACATAGCATCGCAAAGGCTGTAGGTTCTGCAGTAGTGTCCATGATTGCTGACTGTGATTGGTACATTATATAATTTTGTTATTTGATTGGCCAGGTTCCTGCCTGTTCATTATGATGTGGCAGAAATCTGGCGGTTTGAGAAATGGCCGGTGATTTAAGTGAGCAGGGAAAACACTAAACCATGCAAACTGTGCAGTGCTCAGACTTCTTAGAGCTGGAGTTGGTTGCCCTGATTCTGGGGCTTGTGCTTGTGTATTTCTCCTATTCCCAGCAATGGTCTCGTCCCGGTGACCAGCCAGTGACGCTTGGGCCAAGAATTTTGTAATTCTTTCCATCAGGACATTCCGTTATTGGTCCGGCACCAGCACTTCCAGTCAGCCAGAGAGTCTTAATGCTCGAGATGCTTTCTCGCTCTGCTTTTGCGTTCGTAAAGATTGTGTTTTATTGTCATGCTGATTTGTTGCCTGTGCCAAACAGGCCTGAGTAAATGTCTACTAGTAGACATACTCGGGTTATGTATTATGAAGTCTTTAGTTTTGAGGTCACTTACGATGTGAATTCAGGTTTTACAATTCCAGTAATACTTAATATTAAGATGGACAATCATAATATAAATTATGGACCAGCAGAGTGGGTCAGAAGAAGAAAACACCAAATTTGGTTTAATTTGGAAGAATTAATTTACCAGTGTAGAAGTGAAGAATCAAGAATAGAAACGAAAACATCTTTGCCTAATGTAGAATCCATATTTGCAGTATCATTTAATTTATAAGTAGGCTCAGTCTGTCAAAATTAAGCACTATGGATTGGCAAATCAGGACAGACTCACAGTCTCTTTCTGCACATTCTTCTGTGTTTCTATGTGTTTATATTCACGTGGAGGATATGTTCTCTAACCTAACTTCCTTACAGACCAAAGACACATTCGATTTTATTGCACTTCTTGATTGCGTGTAAGGTCGTCCTTTTTTGCTGCTTACTTGGTCGGATGCAGTACATGGTGTTGCCGTTGCTGGTGTAGCACTGTTCCTCTATTTGAGCACGGTACAAATATTTAGCCAACTGTGATTTGTGATATATATAAAATTAACAGGTGGAATTCAAAGGCCATAACTAAGCCAGAGTTTGCTTTTCATGCAAAACGATTTAATCTTATTATTTTTTTGTATTTTGTTTTGTCGTATAAACAGTATTATTTTATATTGCACATTTACAACAAGCACTTATTTTTACTGTGTACTATGCCTCTGTGTACTAGTGTAAAAGACTCCTCTCTTAAACTGGTACCTTTATGTACCCTTCAGTGTTAATCCAACAGCATAAATGAAAAATAAAGCACAGTATTACAGTTCGTAAACACCACAGATACAGTCCTTTCATTATGGTCTGACATGAATTACATTCTTATTTAAAGGGGAATTCCACCAGTTGTTCTGCATAATTTAGTGGCTGATATGTAAATAAAGTTGTTTGATGTGAAATTGTAGAGAAACCTACCAACTCTGATTTCTTTACAGTGTACAGTGGTGGTGACACGAATTAGTGGTCTTGATGTTTAAAACACAAATATAGCCATTTTATTTACCTTTGAAAACCACCAGTAAACCTACACATGTCTGAGTTTTTATATTGAATGTTGATGATGGTAAAATACTGTAAAATCTGAAAAAATATATTTTCTTTTGGGACTTTTTTGCACTGCAATGCCCTGCATGTACCCCTCCACCATAAATGGATTTAAGAATATATAATTTTAGGCCAAAACATCTGTAAACTATCATAACTTAAGGTCTCAGACATCAGGCAGTGTATTCATAACCATTTCATGTAATATCTTTAGTGAGGGAGCTTTTACAGGCATTAAACTTTAGACGTCTGGTTCCTATCACCACCACTGTGAACAATTCTGAGTAAGTGAGAACAGATCTTTTCACATCAAACTACTCGTTTACATTTTAATGCAGCACTGAATATGAAGCAGCAAAACCCAAATGACTCACTTCTTGCACAATTAACAATGAGACAGTTTTCTAAAAAAAGAAGCCTCGTCTTGGGCTAAGTCACACCATGAGTGGGTATTCTCAGCTGAAACCCTTTTCAGTCTAGAAGCAGGATCGAACTGGACCTACAGAATTGAGCCCCAAACTTATCAGCCAGGAGGAAGCAGGGCGTAAAGATAAAACACTTCAAGGTCACCCCATATACACAATGTTTAGAGCACTCCTGTGAATTTTCTGACAGGCACATCAGTTATTAAAAGAGACTGTGTCCACTTTTTCCTTTTGCTTTTGAACAGATGGAGTGTTTAAGCATTTGTGTGCTCGGCTTCTTACATGTCTGGGATTCCGGATGTGTCAGCTTGGTGTTTGGAAATTCTTCACATCTATCTTCACAAAGTTCAGCCAAAGGCCTCTCTGTTCTGTGTCATACTAGACATGTTTTGCTGTGTTTTATGAGCTTTGGTCAACAATAATGCTCTGTTTCAAATGTACATAAATTACATTTATTTAATTAGAAATTAGCTTATATAAACTATTAACCATTGATATGAGATTCTGGAATGGATTCAGTGACCTAAGCATATAATAAAGATTTATCCAACCCCAGTCTAACATGCGTGACTGAAAAAAAAAAAAAGTCCACTGAAAAATATTTGCATAAGGTCAATAGTTGTGTTGTAAACAAAATTATTCAGATTGGTTTGATGTGAAATAATTTTCAGCTGTTCACTGCAGAGAAACTTACCGACTGACTTCTTTACAGTGGTGGTGATAGGAACCAGGAGTCACAATGTCTACAACACAAATATAACCCTTTTATTTACTATCCAAAACCACCAGTGAACCTACACGAGTCTTCTGAGTTTATATGGAATGGTGGTAAAACAATGATAAAAAAAAAAAAAAAAAAAAAAGTTCTTTGGGGACAACTTTACACTGCTATGCATTTTTCCCTAAAAGTAGGTTTCATATCAAAACATTATCTCAAAACTATTGTAAAACAACATCTTATTCAAAACCATTTCATGTAATAACTTTCTGTGAAGGAGGTTTTAGAGGCATTAAACTCTTCAGACGTCTGGTCACCAGCACCACCACTGCAAACAATTCTGACTCTTAAGTTGCTCTAAAACGGAGCATTTCACACCAAAACCCTCTGAATGACTTTTTTCATATCTTAACCATTTATTTATGCAGAAATTTTGGAAAATCAGCAGAATTTAAATTCCCTTTAAGAAGATTGCTTTCCTTACCTCACAGAAAGCGAACATACATGGAGTGTCAGTATAACACATAAATAGAGAATCGCTGTGTTTCTACATATTAAAATAACCACTATCCACTTTACCCCTATTGTTTGATAGTTTTCTGAAAGAAGTCCACCTCTATGAAAGGTGCTGTGACACTGGTGACCATCATCTAGCCCAGCGAGAGATAAGATCTATGGTTTTCCACTGTCCTCCTCACCGCTCTCCTGCAGGGAGCAACACAGAGATAAATTTTAAAATGCTTTCATTGTTTTTACTTAGTTATCAGAAAAGACTGAGGCACATTTTTCTTCCAAACTGGAGTTCCCCATTTTGTGCCTGATCCACAAAAAAGTTGCTTTTCTTAGACCAGTACTAGTGTCCTTGTTACAAATTCAGATTCATAAAACCCTTATTTGACCGCTCTATAACTGTTTGATTATGGGCTGCTGTATGTGACTCATAGGTAAAGCACTCACACGGGTTGGAGCTTCTGAGAAATGCTTAGTGCATTCTGTCTCTGAACAGGCTGCAGAACCCTACAGGGAAAAACAGCGTGTCACTGTAGCATTCAGAAAAATTTAACAGATGTGAGCCTGTGAATGCGTGTAGGGGAGAGCTGGTGTGTTCACCTAGGCATAATACCTTGCTGAGGGATCCTTCGGTTTCTGTGGGATCTTTTTGCCTTGCCTCAAAATGACACATCAGGTGAGTCAGTTATGCTAAAGGTAGACTCAAGGCTTCCAAACACTAAGGCCCAGTCCCATTTCACCCCTCGCTCCTACCACTGAGCCCTTAGCCCTCCGCTTTGTGCCTTCAGGCCTAGGGGTAGGGTGTCCCGATTTTTATTGAGATAAAGGGGTAGGGGGAAGTGTTGGGGCTACATGGCCCTCCAAACTGAGGTTTTTCAGAGACTCACTCCAAACAGTGTTATGATGGGAAAAAAAAGAAAAACTAGCAAGATGGCTGCGCGAGCGATGAAAGAAACACACAAATGTGAGTATTTTGTCCTTTAAAGAATTGTGATAATCATTGTTTTATCTTAGTTTAATGTTGTTTCAGTGTATTATGGTCCTTTTCTTCATAACAAGCAAAAAGTATGCCAATAGTATGCTAATGTTTCGGTAGCTAGCTGGCTAAATTTCACGTTCCACCTTAAATAGTCCAGCAGTTCTGACAACCGTAGCGGCAGAATGTAACTGCCGCTCCATTTAAGGTGGAACGGGAAAATTCAAACAAGAAGCTGGTGAACATCTGACTTCGGCTTCATATCACTGAAGAATTAGGGGTGGGTGATAATAAATAATTGCCCCCCCCTCTTTGAAAGCATATGAATCACTAAATGTAACTAAAGCCCAGCAGTGAGGTTGCTGAGCTTTACTGCTTCTCTGGTATCAGTGCAGACTTGCAGGGTCGCCTACAGAGCAGCGCTAGTAGCTGTTAATGAAGTGATGTTCTTTTTTATTTGAGGGTCCCATTTGGTAGAGGAACATTTCAACTACTACCCCTTATATCCAAGGGGCAAGGAGACACTCAAAAACAAAGGGTAGGGGTTAAAATAAGAAATGGGATCAGGCCTAAGTTGTCCATACAGTAAGTTGTTTTCAGTTTTTCTCTTTGCAGGGATATTTTTCCAAACCTCGAAAGTTCAGTCTAAGAAGTTGGTTACATTTTCTGCTTCTATCAGTCTAAGTAATACTAATTACAAACAGAGTCAGTCCATAAAACTTTCTTGACAGCTACACATCCTTTCAGACCCACAGCGCTGAGTCGTCTTCTCCCAGTGGAAGGATGGACAGAAACACCTGTGGATGTTTTCAGATCTGAAGCAGCTTGATTTTCTCCTCTCTCTCTAACATACAGTTTTGGGGTCTACAAGATTGCAAGGACAGAAATGCGAAATTAAACCTGTTCCATGATATTTGGACCTGTAGCTTAATCAGCTAACTTGACGTTAGCTTAGCAAGAAGGTTACAGACCCAAACAGTGTCACACGCCACAGTACGTTTGATTCTGACTGTTCAGAGAGCAAAATTCAAGTGACTGGTGTTGGAGTGACAGAAGGCCGAAATCAAGCGTTTTCTGTGGTGTTTGGGACACCACAGGATTTTGGCTAAGCTAATGAGAGCTTTGTTATAGCTGACCAGATGTGCCACACACCACAGTGCAGGTTCCAGCTAACTGATTTAGAGCATATCAGAGTCAGTCGAGTGGCTGGTGTTAGAGTGAAAGCCGAAGTCTGTTCTGTGTTCTGTGGTGTGTGTGTAGCCAGAGACACTGTAAAGAAAGAGAGTGTTGGTTGGAAAATGAATGGGAAAGTTGTAATGCTTAACATGGCATCTGTTTAGGGAGAAAGTCCTGCTTTTCAGTAAAAAGATTCATTTGGCTTGCTGGTAAAAAAAAAAAAAAAAAAAGTGTTTTTTGTGCATTATTGAAGTCAAAAAGCATGAAGAGTTTGTACTGTCAGATTTTACTAGTGATTCAAATATGTTTTTGGAAAGTTAATGTGGCATTTAGTTTGGGGATTCTAGATCTCTTCCTGTTTAAAGAGTGAAGCCTTATCTTGAGTTGAGTTGTGTTGAAATTACTGTCTGGGAGCATTGGCAAGATTTCCGTAGAGTGGACAGACTTTCCTATTCTTGAGTTTCACGCGACGTCACACTGTATAGTCGCCGCCATTTTGAGGACCAAATCAGGAAGTGACTGCGCTGTGCGATGCCTTCAATTTGCTGAGCTTTGTGAATGATTTACCTACAGGACGTGACAGAAACCAAGAATGACGGAGACGACACAGACCTTTAATTCAGTATTTCAGACTCCAGGCTTGGAGCCCCTGCACTGTATAGTTTAGTGTTTCTCTCTGCTGTTCATACCTCGTTCAGCTCAAGAAGGGATTAATTAACTAATAATATCAGGTATTTTAACCAGGGAAACCACAATTATGCAGTGCATGGGATCCTTCACCCACCCTGATGTGAGGAGCCGGTTTCCTTCTGTGCTTTTAAATGCTTTGAGAGACTCTCCAGAATAGGGACAGGGGTTGTGTATGAGATAAATATAAATGTCAGAAAAAAACAAATGTGGTAGCTTTTCTGACAGTTTAAGAGGGACCAAGAGTTCAGGGGGAAACTGTAAAAGGATCGGAGTCTATTTTATCGATTTTGTCGAGGGAACGTTTTTTTCTCTTCTAAAGTAAGGTGAGTAATTTTAGCCATCTTTCACCTCTAGTTACGTTCGTGTGTGGCAGGCGAAGCCAGAAATTCGGTCCCAAATATGGCGGCCACAACAGAAAAATCACGTGACTGAAACCCTTGGATAAGGACTTTGGTGTAGCTCTTAGCTGTTGCTGAGCTACTATCATGCTTAGTTTTTCTGAGGCTTTTCCTGGCTCTGATTTCTCCTCTCTGTCTGTCAGTGCCACCTATCAGTGAGATCCTACACCACCCATTGGTGGTGCGATTGCGGTAGTGATTAGTAAGATCCTCTAAAATGTGGAAGGAATGTTTTTATTTAACTGTTAAGACATGGAACAGAAAATCTGACATCATCATTTTGAAATCCAGTCTTCTTTTTAAAATACCAGAATCATACTGTGGTATAGCTTATTACCATTATACCACCCAACCCTATAGCAAGGTGCCTACCATAAACAGTAAAACCACAAAAATAAAGATAATAATACAGTCTCCCTACTGACTGTATCATGCAGTATCTCTTTAATAAGTTTATTTATAGCCAGAGGGGTAGAAACAGTTAAAAAGTCATGCTTAGACACTGGGTAAATTAGCATTACCTCTACTTCATTTTGGAGGTTTGGTGCTGCTATACGAAGGGCTGCCCCTTCATAGGTCAGCACAACCAAAGCAGTAATGCTATTGGTTAAGGACACAAAGTCTGTGACACAAGATTGATCATCATGGCAAAATTCATTGAAATGAATGTATTTTCATTAGTAAAGAAATTTCCTCACCTTTGTTTCTTCCGGTTCAGAGATTTCTGCGTAGCAGAAGACAGGCTAGGCCGGTCCTGTGGACTCATAGCTTTCTCCTGTGGCACAGACCCAAAAGTTGCTTTTATTTAAAAACAAGAAGACGCTCTCTGTGCTCCTGGGCTTTTGGATTTCATTTCATTTTAAGAATGTAGTACATCAGAATGTAAGCCAAACTGGGACTGTACTCCTCTAAACTGACTTGTTGAATGTTGAGTACATATGTATGCTCTCTCAGAAATAAAGGTACAAAACTGTCACTGGGGCAGGACCCCTCTTGTCACTGGGGTGGTACACTCAAGGGTTCATCTCAGTACCTTTAGTCAGGAGTCTCCAGGCTTTTATTTTATTGTTTTGTTTTAAAACATTCGGTTATGAAAAGGTACAAATGTGTACTTTTCACCTGGAAAAACTCATTGAATGTTAAAACCATTGTTGTACCTTTGAGGTACATTTACATTGTTTGTACCTTGAAGAATGAAAAATATACCTGCACAGAACCTTTATTTCTAACAGTGTGTGTATATTCCTCCTGCTATGTAGTTCTCTGTACTGTCACAGTGTGTGCATATATATACCATTTCTCTCATTCTCCTCTCATTGCATAGCTCTCTGTCCTGTTGCAGTAGAGCCAGTCTGTTTCTTGCAGGCCACACAAAAAAGATCTCATGCAGGTTACACAATGCTGCGCGCAACTGCAGAAACACACATATAAACATACACTACAACAGTAAAAAAGAAATCACACTTCTCCATCTGTAACGTTCCAATCGCCCAGTGTCTGCTGCAGACTAGCTGTCACAGAGTGTGTATCAGTCTCTCTTTTTTAAAATCCTTAGTTTTAGAACTGACTGTATACTGTCTTAGAATCTTTAGTTAAGGAACATAATTGTACCACATTCAGTTACAATTACATTTTTCAAATTACATTCACTCTATATGCTCAGTCTTGACTCCAGACTTATTATTTTATTTTTTTTATTTGAAAACGTAAGCAATGAAAAGGTACAATAATGTTCATTTCTCCTGGCAAAGGTGAATGTAGTGTACCTTTAAAACTCTTTTAAGGTACACATTTGGAACTTAAGACCATTGTTATACCTTCAATGGTACGTTTACGTTGTCTGTACGTTAATAAACAAAAATGTACCTGTAAAGCACCTTTTTATCTAGCAGTGTAGATGCATGGGCTGTGTGTGCATAAATGATTACATCCATGTCGAATGTTTTTTGTGTGTGAATGCCTGTGCGTATAAAAGTGAGTGTGTGTGTGTGTGTGTGTTACCTGTGCTCTAACCCTGTGTTGCAGAGAGAGATCCTGAGGAGTGAAGGAAGCTCTCCTCTGCTTAGTGTCAGTCTGGAATGAACAAATTAACTCCCTCGAATCCTGGACAAACATAAGGACACACTGTGTATTGATGTATTCATATACGAATAAGCAACGCAAGAAGTTGTTCAAGACCCCACGGCTCTTCTGCTCTATTAAAGTACTCCAAGATGCACGAGTGAGGGGTCAAAGTCAACTGGTTAATCATGTTTCAAAAAAAATGTACACCCTTGGAGCTGAAAAACGAAGTAGGAAAAGAGAGGATGAGGAGAAAAAGCTTAAATAATTCTTTTTTTTTTTTTTGTGATGTTAACATTAAGCCATTTGTTTTGGCTTGTAGTTGGACAAAAAGAAGTAGTGGATTTGGGGTCTTTCTAAAAAAGCAGGTTCAACTTAGACAGGCTTTCTGACTGAGTTTCAGCATCATAAAATAAACTAAAACACAGCTGTGGTTAACTTGATTTACAACAGCAATGAACAACTTTTTCTCTTAATCCAGGTTTAGATATCCTGGTTATGATTAATCCAGGTTTAGATACTCAGACTGTGATTAATCCAGGTTTATATGCTACGGCTGTGATTGATCCAGGTTTAGATACTCGGGCTGTGATTTATCCAGGTTAAGATACTCGGGCTGTGATTGATCCAGGTTTAGATACTCGGGCTGTGATTTATCCAGGTTTAGATACTCGGGCTGTGATTTATCCAGGTTTAGATACTCAGGCTGTGATTAGTCCTGTTTTAGATACTTTAACTGTGATTAATCCAGGTGTGAATACTCCGGTTGTAATTAATCCAAGTTTAGATACGTAGGTTGTCATAGGCTTAAAGTTAGCCGGGTAAAGACGAAATGTTGTGGGTTGAGACAGAGCTCTGGATCCAGGGTCCACCTGTCATCTATAATTTAAATTGCTTTAATTTATTATAACCCTAAACGAGCATCCACTCATCAGAAATACACAAATTAGCCAATTATAAATGCACATAATCTAGACATCTAGTCGTGCTCGTGTCATTGTACTGTTTAGGGCCCTCAAAATGCCAGAGCCGGTGCTAAATACACACATGGAGCTCAGTGTAATGCTGATGCAAGATGTGCATTTCACTTCATCATATTCATCATATCAAAATCTCATAAATCTAACTGCTATTTGCACAGTGTGAATATTTCATCATCAATGGACCACAAAATGAATAAAACAAATAAAACAAAATGTAATAGCAATAAAGAAAGCATTGATTAGTAAATTAGTACAGAGTTAATTAATAAGTCAATTAGTACACAATGCAGCTGCTATACTGCTTATGGGCACCACATTACCGCTGTTTTAGCCTCTCTTCACTGGCTCCCTGTCTATTACAGGATCCAGTTGAAAGTGCTTTTATTTGTTTTCAAAGCACTTAATAGGCTGGTCCCTTCCTGTATTGTCAACTCACTCCATCCTGACTCTGCTCCTAGGTCTCTGAGGTCCTCAGATCAGCTACTTCTGGTTGTTCCACAGCCTTGGTTGAACAGTCTACCTCTAAATATTAGAAATGGCTTTTTTTTTTTAATTTACTGACTCACTTATAATAGCAAGAGGACAGAACAAAAATTAAAATTAATAAAATATGTATATAAATAGGTACAAAATGAGCAACATACAAAAGATCAACTTAAAAAAAATTAATAATAAAAAGTCTTTGTTTTTAAAAGTAGTTAAAGTAAGTGCCTGATGAATTTTTAATAATCAGTTCTTTTCAATTAT
>JAILXH010060144.1:11751-25317 GCA_023558415.1 Piaractus mesopotamicus | reverse complement strand
GAGAGGGAGAGAGAGGGAGAGAGAGGGAGAGAGAGAGGCCAATGAAAAAAGCATGAGAAACTGACAACGAGAGAGTACAAAAGACAGTGAGAACAGGAGAGAAAGAGTATGAGAGAGAGAAAGAGTGCAAAGGAGTAAGAAAGAAAGAGAACAAGAGAGCAAGAGGACAGCAGTGAGACAGAGAAGGAGAGAGTGAACAAGTAAGTAACAGCATGAACGAGAATGTGGAGAATCTCAGGTGATCAGGCTGGCTCAGAGGAAAGCACAGTGGATGCAGCCGCTGGACAACGCTAATGTTTGTACTGCTCTGATCCTGATGCTGTTGATCATTCATTTTAGCCAGGAGCCCACATGAGACCTGGCCACAGCTGCTGAGAGCCAAATAAGATGTGGCAGGAGCTGGAGACCTCATAGCAGGCTGCTGACCACCTAGGAGGAAGCTGACATTAAGCATCTCGGACGCTTCTTTTAGTTGCAGCCCGTGTAATTTACTCATGTAACGCCATTCACAAAAAATCTTATAGGCACTACACTAAAGGTTCAAAGGTTTTCAGATATTTCTTCTGAAATAAAGGGTATTAAGTTGGAGCTTTCTCTTTCTATCCTTTTAGGCTTTACACTAGACGGTCAGGCACTAACGTTGTGTGATTAGTTCTGGATCACAAATGCCACTCCAACTCATCCCAAAGGTATTGGATAGAGTTCCATTACTCCAGAGAACACAGTTCCACTGCTCCACAGCCCAATGCTGGGGGGCCTTCTACCCCGCTAGCTGACGCATCCCGTTCTATTGGCAATGCTTTTCTAAGGAGATCATTAAGCTCCAATTATTAAGCAAATGAACACTTGTGTCAGCAATGGGTGCATCTTAAAGGGCCCATATCACAGAACCTAAATTAGTGAATTACAGAACTTTCCTTTTTTTTTTTTTTTAAATTACAAGAGTTGAAAGCAGTATGTAAACACTGGTAAAGTTTCCTCAGTACGTATAGTTCAAATATGAAAACTAAGCTGCAATGGCAGCTTGTTTTGATTCAAGTGTTTTTGTGATGTCATTTTTGTGATGTCAATTTTAGAAAAATTATAAATAAATTATTATTGAATTTACTATTTAAATGAGTGTCTGGATACTCTTGGATTGACCATTTAATTAGTTTGTTAACCATAAACACAAACTGACCAGAGTTAGAATTTTTTCATATTGGTTGCAAGCCTCTAGCAAAACCATTTTGCTGCAATATGGTTATCTCAGACATGGACAAGGATTTGCTAGCTGTGGACTATACAATCGCTGCTTCTCTTCATAGTGTCTGTTTCAGTGACAGATGAGTAATGTTACTGAACTGGGACTGATATTTTCCCAGACAGCAACCTGTAAGTTCATTGTATTGTCATGAAAGAGCTCCTTGTTCTCCATTAGACTGACTGAGTCCATCAAAAAGAGACAAGTGAGCTACACAACACTGCATTTGTTCACCGATTTAAATACAACAGTGCCACCCAGTGACTCAACAGGAAATCTACAATTGGAAATTGACAGCTTTCAGAATGCCCATCAGATGAGGTCACTCAGATTGAAGAAAACAGTCTTTGCAAAAGTAAAAGATAAAAAAGGAAGTGTGTAGGAACTTACCAAACTGGCAGTGAGGGAGGGAGCTGACTTGCCCAGGCTTTGAGAGTGCATGCGCACCAGGTTGGAGCTTTCTGACCCAGTGGCTGGCCATGACTGCTGAGTAGACACATACGGCAACAGGTATTTTCCTAGAGGACAGATGCATTAACACTAATATTTCACAGCAATTCAAATAGGTCTTATAGTGGAGCTTCAGCAGAAGCTCTAAATCAGGGGTGTCCAATCAATTTCACAAAGCTTCTGTGCATCTGCAGGTTTTCATTCCAACAAAGCAGAAGCACACCTACTAAGTCTGAAGGCTGAGACCAACTGATTAAACAAGTGGAATCAGGCGTGCTTTGTGGACACAATTGGTCACCCCTGCCCTAAATAAACATCATCATCAGGACTGGGTGATATATCGCCCATATCATGATGTGTCATGGTATAGATATATGATGATATTAACATACTATGATACTGCTTTTTAGTTTTGTCTGATTCACTTATACCAGCGCAACACACTAAAACGCCACCACCACGTCAATGTCACTGCAGTGCTGAAAATCCAAATAATACCTGCTCTGTGGTGACAATCCGTAATTGTGGAAATTGTGGGTAAGTGGAGCTGATAAAATGGACAGTAAGAAACAAGGAGGTGGTTTTAATGAAATGGTCGGTCGGTGTACGGACTGTATGGGCTGGGAAGTGAATGGTACAATTTGAATTTGAATTTAGCAATGTTTATATATTACTTCAAACTTGAGGGAAATAGTGTGACAGTAAAAAACAAGTCAGGTTTGCAAGACATTATTTTAACATACAGTACCAGAACACAAAAAGAATGGTCTCATTAATTTTATTAATGCAAATATAATATGTCCGATAACATGATATTGCGATACACCTAGAAAAACATC
The DNA here is from genome assembly GCA_023558415.1 of Piaractus mesopotamicus. Lineage (NCBI taxonomy): Eukaryota > Metazoa > Chordata > Actinopteri > Characiformes > Serrasalmidae > Piaractus > Piaractus mesopotamicus. The sequence continues at coordinate 22,785 of JAILXH010060144.1, read as the reverse complement.
ATAATACTGAATAGTCAGTATTGCCATGGCCTAATTAACACTGCACAACATTTAATGAAGGCTAGTGGGGCTTTACCAGAAACACCTAAATAAACATTAGCATTGCATAACATTTTGTAGATGCCTTCTAAGGCTAGTGAGACTTCAACAGAAGCTCCTACATATACTGGCTAAGGCTTAAAATAGATTTAGTCGTCAAAAGGTCTGAAGAGTGTTGGTTAACATGAGCTTAAAGGGTTAATGAGCTAAAAGCTTGGCTCAATCCATTTAGACAAGATCAAGGAAGCTTTGAGACTGTTACATAAGAGACGCTCGTTCACAAGAAATAACAGTTTTCCACCATGACAGGACTAACTGCATTAAACGGCCCTAAGGAGTTCAACCATTTTTTTTTTAAATACATCATTTGCAAATGAATGAATGAAAAAATAAATAAGAAAGAGAACAGTACAAATTAAATAACTGGTCAGAAAGTTAAAATTTAAAGATAATGGTATAATGGGCTGATGTACAGTAAGCTACTTGTAATTATACAAGTTACGCAGTTACTGGTGGTGGTTTACAGACTCCATGTCTGCGATTTTGTAATTTGTGCTAAACTATGTGGGATGTGGGGGTGTAACTGTATAGTACAATCAGGTTTCCAAGGTCCACCTTAAATCCTTAACCCATTCCTTTCCCTTCTGCTCTTTCTCTGAGTCTTCTAAAGATATTTCAATTATACTACAGTAGATGGCAGCAAGATACAAACTAGTCAAGTCAGATCTACTCAGAATATGTAAACAAACATTTCGCCTCATTCACAATGGCCCCTATTTAAAGTGAGTGAAACTGAAAGCACGAACTAGCCAAATAAGTTTGTGTAAGTACAAACAAAGAATAGGGCTGTTTACACACATGAGAGAATTATTGAGTCTTGACACAGGGCAGGTTCTTTTAGGGCAGTCCCAATAAAGTTTGTTTGAGTCTCTGATCACCCTATGCTATGCTATCCCTATAACAGTCTTTGGCCAACACCCCTAACACTACCTTTGCCTACCTCTGTAAAATGATCTAAATGTGAGTCACTTTAGATAAGAGCGTCAATGTGCTTTGCTGCAATGCTGTGCTCTGCCCTATCTGCTTTATGACAAGATGAGATGGCTGCAGATGTCTTTCCGTTTCCTTCATTTGACTAGGACCTCTGAGCAAAAAGTAAGACACTGGCTTTTTTACTGCCCTCTGTCAGAGTATAGAGCTCAGACATCCCGTGGTTCTTAATTTTGACAATGTGTAACATTAGAGAAAAACTCACTTGCTGATTAATCAAAAAGCTGCCTGCTTTATTATTTGAGAATATAGATTTTTGCAGACTTGCAAATTTAGTCTCATTCCTATTTAGAACGCACCAATGTTTTTACTTTTAAGTGTGTAAGCAGTACACAACTTCACATATGGCTAGTTTAACATTGTCTCGATAAAATGTGGCTCAACTGTAGTCAAAAAAGGGCACTATAAATATAAGTGGATGTTGGTCTGTCATTTACCACTTTAAAACAGTTCCAGACTGCAGACTGTAAATAATGTCTCTTCAAGTCAACTCTAAAACAGTGGTGTGAAAATGTCTGTTAAAATATTCCTTTTTGAAGCCTCTTTAAATCAACTTTGCTTAGCTTTAATTCCAGCCTCTACAAAAAGAGAGTTAGTCATACTTTTAAAACACATCTGCTAGGCAGTGAAATAGCATTTTCAGGCTTTTCCTTATAACAACATTTCTTAGCATGTAGCCCTAAGGAATTTTAGATATTACAAAGTATCAGGTGCATCAATCACTATGTCTACTTTGTAGCTCATATGTTCAGAATCCTACCTGAAGTCTAACCAATGTAACCCATGCTTAACCTGCGTTAGGCTTAATAAAATTCCAGGCAGCATTCCCTTGCCACCAAGAGGTTCAACCAGGTCCCTCTAACTTCGTGATTCTCATTACAGTGGCCCAAAAGGACATATTCTGCTCACATACTGTCTCTCCGCTATGCATCACATAATATCAAAATTCCTCTGAGGAGCCCCTTCACCTCCAAACTCTTGCTCACTCCCGACTGACCTTTGCAGAAAGTAAAAAAAAAATGGAAATCTAATTCAGCTCCCTAAAACTCATGGAGCAGAGCCATAAAATTTAATTTGATGCTTAAAAAGTTGTACTTCTTAAGAAAGTGCAACAGTTCAACTTGTTAAAAAAGAAATGCCTGTGATTTCTGTAATGTTGTCTTTATGGTGCATTAGGCATTGTTGGCCACTAAGCCTTAGTGCCTTAGACAGAGAGTGCATAATATTTGGGATGTTATTTCTGGGTAACTGAACTTGCCTGTTGTTGTCTCACACCAACTCAGGGACATGTTTACCCCTTAACTGCACTTACGCAGCAAAACAATAGCAGTTAAATACAAATAAATAAACAACTGGACAAAATCAGGATAAATATCATGTATCCTGTGCTATATATATATATATATATATATATATATATAGCAGTAAAGCAGTAAATCCATTTGAATAGTATTTTCACTATTTTTTCTCTTATGAGACCATGTTACGTCATTTGCGTACTCTTGAGGAAATATCAAGCAACTATTTGACATTTATCTGTGTAATTTGTTTGTTTTAAAGCCAAACAACAAAAATCGCCTTAACTGAACAACATATACTATGCAGAGCCTTTCAAAAACTTTAGTAGTTCAGCAGGACAATTTAAAAAGCTTTATGAAGGCATGGATATCAGCATTTTGTGTGCAAATCACTTAATGAATAATTTATATCATTATCCAGCATGGTTTCCTGTAGAAATCTTCACTTTATAGGTAGCATGAGTACAACTGCTACGATAATGCTAATTTTTCGCCAGTTATTCAATGGAAATTTCAGTGCTTTGTTAGCACCAAGCTAATGGTGGTGTTAACTTCCCACATAGGGTTTAATTCTACTTAGGTCAGCACTGCTTATACAAAAAGACATTAGAAGCTTGCAACAAACATTAAAGTTGCATATTCTTTACTTTGTATTCAAACCATTGCTAAAGCCTAAATCTGAACATTACATGAGGAGCCTGTTAGCTCTCTGTGGTTTAGCCCAGACTTGGGTTGTGTTACTAACTCCCCCTTGCAGAGAATCTTCAGCCTGCCAATGACAGCTTTACAATGACAAGTGTATACCCTATTCCTCTAGCTGATTCTTCAAGAACATAGCTTTTAATAAATTATTTTTAACAAGTACATTTTAATGAAGTAATCACGACACACCTAATTCAGTAGTTGCAGCCTCATGTTTAAGTATCAATAAGTGACATTGTAATTTGCATTCTCCTGAATATTAAACTACAAGACTGCCACAACCAATGGCCACCACACAAAAGATTTAAAAATAGACGTTCTTTAGATGGTCAAAGCAGGCTGTTTAGAATGCACTTGAATGATGCTGTTTGTCCCTCTATTCAGCATCTGTCCGATTCCTCACTTGTTAATGTGCATAGAGAGTGTATTCACAGTTGAGTGTTGTCTTGCTACTATGTCGCCTTTTACATATCAATCAGCAGCTGTCTGGCCTCTCAACCTGAATAAAGAACCATCTTCTCCACAGCAACCAGGCCTGTCCTGCACACAGAACTGCTTCTGTTATTCTCTTCAGTGGAAAGATGTTAACAAAACAGTGCATGCAGTGATATACTCAGTCATGCATGGTCTGTGAGTCTTTCAGCCTTAGCAAGATTATAGCCACACCTTTCTGAAATATATTTAACACATTTTGTCTTGCTAGTAGAGCCAAAGGGGAATTAGCACAGCCCTCTCACACAGTTCAGCTTAAAAACATCCTACTACCATTTCCAGCTCTGAGGAGCCTGGGGGAAGAACCATTTTCCCAAAAGAAAAGAAGAGTAACTGTTAATTAAGGAAAAATCTAAAAACAATCACAGCCTTGAGATACACATGTACGTTAGAGTGGGTACAGTGAGTGTGCAAAACCTGCTAACTTACTCAGTCAAAGATGGCAATGGTGTAAAAACAGGATATAAGGGAGGAAAGCAGTGACTCCTGTACTGTGTGGAAGAGGCATTCATCACAGGACTAAGGAAATGCCTATTTATCATCACACAGTGCAGTCACAGCTTTGTAAAAATTCTCTGCATGTTCAAGCAAGCACTGAGAATTAAGTGCTGGGGGCTTGACTGAATTAAACAGCTACATAACTGATTAAACCACAGCGTTGCCCAGAAAGTGCCCAAAACCTGAGAGATAAAGCTACACTAACTGGCGGAACCATGTAACAGCTCTTCACTCACATTTTTCTTTCAGTTCAATTTCTTTTACACTAAAGGTGGAGACCTAAGCTTGGGAATAGACAGAGTGCAGCAAATGTTCAATATTTTTTTTTTTTCAATGTTTAATGTCATATTTATGCAAATAAAATTTCATGAGCCAGCAGCAAATCCAATCAAACATAAAACAAAACAATCACAAGTCTTGTACTATGCATTGCCCCCAACCCCCCCCTCAAAAATAAATAAAATATAATAAAAAACTAAAATTGTCTGCATCTTAATATCATGGTGGTGCGGTCATCACTATAGCCTACTTGGGAACATCATTAAAATATCATTAATATATGTACACTCAGGTCATAACTTCATGAACGTTACTGAAGGCGTTACCTGTAAGTGCGCCACCCAGACTCCCTCTACGGAGCTGTTTCCCGTCTTCGCTGAGCTGCCGTTTGAATTTGAGCGGCAGGCTGGAGCCACTGGACACCTCAGGATTGCTCGTCTTACGGAAGGCCACTGACGGGGGATACAGGATGTTATCCAGCTAGCGGAGAGGAAGAGAACAGATAAACACAAAGCTTAATCAGGGATGCATCACACGCCATTACAAAGAGCATATCTCTGACAGTATCACACAGAATGGTACTGTTAAATTGGTGCAGGGCCTATTCATCTTATAACATTGGAATACACGTTACTGTTTTGTTCATAATTAAAATATTTGACCTGAAATTGGTGAACAATCTGTCAAGTTCAAGGATCTCAACATAAGATTTAGTCTCCAGAGGAAATCTCCAATGCAGCAAATCACTTGCTGAAGATTTTTTTCTCATGTCAGTCGTATTTTACTATATACTTCCGTGCTAATTCAGTCAAAATTGGCATTTAATTTTAAGCTACACTGAATACAGCTTCACAGCAGGGATTTCATACCTAATTGATTTTCAGAATGTTTACCTATTATATAACAATCAATTTACTGTCTTTTAAGCTCTCAAACATAAGGCAACCATTCTTTCACCTCCTACCATGCAAAGTTCAGCCACAATCCTTCAGAGTCACATAGCTTCTGCATGATCTACATTCCAGACACACAAACACATTTCTTTTCACAGTGATGAGCATGGAGGAAAGCCAAATATTACATCTTTTTTATACAATTTTTTAATCCAGGACTCCAGCAGATTTATAATAGGGAAGATGAGGCAGATGAGCTTGGAAATATATGACTTTCAAAAACTCATTTGAAAGCAATCAAGATGAAGATTGCATAACCTGCCAAATGAATGTGCAATATTCTAGGAGGCATTGAAGCATAAACAGTATTCAAGGTCTGGCCACTACACTGGGCACACGCTAGCTCAAACATAAGATACCGACCCATATGAATGTCAGTGTTGTCAATCCCAATTTTAAGGAGTTTTAATTTCTCATAATTGACAAACGGACATTTTATAAGGTCAAAAAAGTAAATACGGCAATACAGTGTTTTATTCACTGGTAACACTGAAACTCATCCCATTCCAGAGGATAAGATCATAGTTAATTATCCATACCCACTGAAATTTGTCTTGCACCAACATGCTCCAACAAACCATCAGTCAAATAAATACAAAGCTTCTAAAAATACATTCATTCATACATGAACAAATTATAGAAAACACAACTGTACGCACATTTGTAACACATTACTTACGTAACATTTGATATTATTTTATACACAGATGTATAATAGAGGATACATTTAAAATATTAAGCTGGTTTTATATTAATGGGTTATATCAGTCTAACAAGAAATGTGGAATGTTGGGGAATTCTGTCTGTTTTTCAAAATTTCTGCACCAATCGTTAGGATGTAAATAAATTTGGGCTGTCAAGCGTTTAAAAAATTGAATCGGGATTGATTACTTGACTTTGTGTAGATAATTGCGATCAATGCTGTGGCTATCCACTTGACAACCGCTACTGTTAACTTGCTGGAGATCCACTGTTTTCTGCCAAATACTGTTGAGTGAGGTCTGTGGCATATTAACAGGGCTAGCGATGTAGGTCTTTAGATGTGTGTTTGGCTTGCATGTAATATCGTAGGCTGGGTGTTATCCGGTGTAGGGCTGGGTGATAAAACGATAATTATCGCAATATAACTTTTCCTCGATAGAGCGATACGACATGTTCGATAAATGTTCGATATAATTCACCATTCTCCACCTTCTAGCGACTGCCCTGGTGGCGTTTTCTACTGCAAGGAAAGCGACGCTACTCAGCTGTCGCCAGGAGAGGGCGCACTTCCGAGTTTTTCGACATGATTAGAGAGGGAGGGGCCACGAGTAAGATGAGTGATCAGCAACGGCTGAAACGTGGAGTTATACATTCCCTGTTTGAGTGGAGCGACCGGCGATCTGTTCTCCTGTGACCGAGTGTGAGTGACGAGATCAGTGGCGTAACTGTACTGACCTACAGCGAACATACCTCTTTCCTTACATCCTAACCAGCTTTAGCAGCGTTAAATAACAACCCTCACAACTACAGCGCTGTTACAGCGCTCGGACAGTCATATTTAAGTATTAGTGCAGTCCCAAGCAACGAAAGTGAAAGAAAGAAGTGGGTTCATATAAATTACAGCCCTGATTTAAACGAAAGCAAACTGAGGAAACTGTGAAGCATTGGAGAGGGAGAGAGCGCTATCTTTCCAGGCTAGCTGTTTTTAGCAGCTGGTTAACTTGAAGCAGCGCTCAGTCACTCACGTAACACGGCGAATTGATGATACTGTAGATCAAACACCACACAAAAGCACTGCTTTCTGTTTAAACAGACCTAAAAGGAGGACTCCGTTTGTCTGGTGTTGATATATTGCGGTTCACCCCTTAAACTACTACGATAGAATAGAGAAATCCAGCCGTCGCTAGCTGGTGTCTAAATACTATGATGTCATTTGTAATGGGATAGCCGAGCGCTCGTCACCAGCTAAAAATAATCTGTTTTCTTTCTTAAATTATGACTATTACAAAAATAGCCATGCTTTTCCAGCTGGTAAAAACAGCTCCCCAGACACTTTCTCCCAGTCTCCCATGACAGATTTGTGAAATGTCCCACTGTTTGGTGAGTGTTTGTCATGGTCCGACCATGAAGGATAGTTTAAAACAGCAATTAACCACCCAGGAGCAAAAATCAGCCTTCAAACTAGAAAGAAATAATGACTTGACATTTATGGCGATATGTATCGATATCGAACAATATGAATTTTGTTTATCGTGATAACATTTTTGGCCATATCGCCCAGCTCTACTTCGGTGAAAACTAACCTCAGCCTGACAGTAACTACACACGGTCTTTATCGAGCGACACGTCTGGCAAAGTTTTGAAATGGAACATCCCATTCAAGAAGCCTTCCTCCATCATTCACTGGTTCAAAGGGTGGAGCGAGTCCTAATACAATCCAATTCACCTGAAGGCTTATTCCAGTGGAATTAGTATTACCTGGGGACGTGCTGTAATTTGAGTGATTACCGCCGAGATCTGTGATTTTAATCCAGTACAAATCTGCCAGGTGAGAATTACCTGCTATAATTCAAACTCAGAGCTCCTCAGTTATAGTAGTCCTGCTCGAATCAACGTCTCAGTAATGTAATAACAAAACCAGGTAACAGAAAACTGACGAGGCTAAAGCTGGCTTCCTTTGCCATCTTGTTTGAATTTTCACGTTCCACTTTAAATGCTGCAGAACTTACTGCTGCACCATTTAAGGTGGAACTATAAAATTCAAACATAACGCTGGCAAATAGGAAGCTGACTTCAGCTTCGTAAAAAATGATGCCCGCATTTATTTATGTTTGTTTGTTTGTTTAATACCTAAAGAAAAGGCTATCAGCTAAATGGAGCGTGATTTGACCCTTAATAGTTCATGAGAAGATAGTTCATGAGAAGACTACTGAAATACACTACAACATTTTTGGTGATACTCGAATTACAAGGAAAAGAAATCTCAAAAGCGCCTCTCGAACGGCAGTGCATTTTCTGTCGTACTGGGCAGCATTTGGTAAGTTAAATGCGCGATGATGTTTGGATCCGGGCTTTTTGGGGAAATTACAGCAATCCTTTATTCTGTCCGAATCTGCCAGTCAAATCACACAATTAGATACTACCAGACTCCTCTTGTGAAACTAATCCTGCTCGAATAGGGCCAGAGAACTTGTAGATCATAAACCGGCTCTGATAGGGCTTTAAAGTGGCGTGCATTAAACTGAACTACGAGTGATTCATAGGGTCAAAAAGAACCCTCCTTTACATTTCATATGTAATATTTATAGTGGTAAAATAGTGGTAAATCTGAAAAAAGTTCTCCCATGATACTGACAGATTTCAAAACAAGCTTTAGGCCAAAACCTTTCAAAACTTTTTTTTCAGAAAAACAAGTTGCATAATCTGAAGTCAAACTTTTCATCTCAAGGTAGACAGCCACCCTCATCTAAAAATACTGTTCAGGTACAGCTTAATGGACCGTAAGTGACAATACATTGTTTATTTCTACAGAATAGGACGAAAACCCTTTCAATCTAAATTCAAAGCCATTTTGCTTTCAAGCAAAAACTCCTCCTATTGTCCACAGCCCAAACACTGCCTTACATGATGCAACATAACAACCCATTCTTAAGCTCATTGTTTAGGAGTTGAAAGGAACCAGTGTCCTGTTGAAAAATACCTCTCAGTGGGATAAGAGTGGGATAGTGGAAGAGTTTCCTCCAGACGAACATAAAAATACCCAGCTTTGACTAGAAAAGGGAACACCCTCTTCTTGGAGGCACAAGCTGAAGGCTGACCAGCTCTGTCTGGGTCTAGTCTCGACAAGACCAGCTGTCTTGAGCTCAGCAGTGACACATGGATTCAGTACATCTTTACTGAAATGGGTGGAGCCTGACTGTCTGTGCAAAGACATGTGAAAGGAGGTGGTAATAACAGAGAGGAGAATTACCAATCTGTAATGTCTTCCGGGTTTTCTTAAACAGTAGAGTCCAAAATGAATGGGTTAAGATGGAGCATTTGAGCAAAATCATAGTTTACAACACTTAAATATTTTTCATGTAAAAGAATACATTCATTTTTTCAACACAGTATAAGTTAACATTTTAACGCCGCTGTAATATTTTTAAGAGCTTTTAAACTCAAGTTATATAAGTTTAAAACAGTGTCTCATGTACGTTCATGACGTCAGTGATGTCACTTTTCCACTGCATTGTATGGCTCGGCTTAACTCGACGGTACCAGCTACTTCGTTTTCCACTGCAGTTGTACCCCCTCGGTGTACCTGGTCATCATAGCGATGCCACATCAAAACTGTTGAGATGCGAAGGAGACAAATTTTTGTTCCGAAGAGGTTGATGGCAGCAACATAAAATACTGCTTAAAAAAAAAAAAAAAGAAAAGAAAAAAAAGGAGAGTTTGGGAAATACTACATCAGAGTTCAGATAATGGGATGATTATAGTCACTCAAAGGCAATGCATGAGGGTACGCTAAACCTGGCTAGGGTGAGCATGTGTGTTTAGCGATTCTCTCCGACCAATCAGTAGCCTGTAGCATTTTTATGTCACCTTTTGGTATCGTCTCAGTTCGCTCTGAACCTCGACAGAGTTGTACCAGAAAGAGTGCCAGGTACCAGATTTGCCTAGTGGAAAATAAAGAAAGCAAGTCAAGCCGGTACCTTCCAGTCAAAAAGCAGCTACAGATTCCACCTTGAGGTGTCTACAAGAAAATGAACTAGGTCTGGCCACTACAGGGCTTAATATCATTAAATTACACTGTTGAGAATACAGATACACTGGTATGTAAAAATTAAAGTTTAGGGTACCGTTGAAATTAAACATTTGTGTAACCTTCAGCAGTTTGGAATATTTAATCATTAAAAAAAAAAAAAAAAAAAAACTAAAAACTATAAACTGATTCATACCAACATTCACAATTTAGTTCTATAGACTGTGCTTTCCATAAGTGAACAAACAAATGTAATTATCTATTAGTAAAAGATGTCACTATTAATTATATGAGTAATGTAATATGAATAAAACCAGAGGGGAACTCTCTGAGCCTTCTAGGCCTTCAGAGGCCTAGTGATTTCTGGGAACAAAAAAATTAAATTTTTTTTTACTTTTAATGTAAGTTAATATAACATGATTTTATTCCAATGAATTTTGGAGCATTTCTATTGGTCCACTCATCATGAAATTTTCACACAATGTAAAGGGCAGCTACTGAGATCAAATTATATACAAAACCAGAACTGCGTTTTTCGAATTTTCTGACCCACCTCAATTAGTGCAGCAGTTACATTCTGGTGCCAACGAATTTTCCGTTCCACCTTAAATGCTGCAGCGGTTATGTTTAAGTGCCTAAATATGAGAGACTGTAACTGGTGCACCGTTAGAGTGGAACAGAAAAATACAAATGAGAAGCTAACTTCAGCCTCATCAGAAAGTGCTCATGCAAATAGCCGTTAGCTTAGCACTATCAGGACTGCTATAATCCCATAAGGATCTTAGCAGAAGTTAGCAGTATAATTGAGTTTTTTTTTTTTTTTTTGTCCTCATGTTTTTACATTTTTGGCCCAAATTGAAGGCCTAGCTCTAATAGTCATGGTTCGTCACTGAATAAAACAATATGGCAAAAAACGAATAAAAAACATGTTTCCAACTGTAAGAGAGGCAGTAGAACTATTTAAAATACATTATCAGTGTGTCTGCAAATTAAT